>CAUYRT010042418.1:0-43595 GCA_963574885.1 Lepilemur ruficaudatus
ATCCTTCTGCCTCAGCCTCCCAAGTAGCTGGGACTACAGGCATGTGCCACTATGCCCGGCTAATTTTTTTATATATATACTTGTAGTTGGCCAATTAATTTATTTCTATTTATAGTAGAGACGGGGTCTCGCTCTTGCTCAGGCTGGTTTCAAACTCCTGACCTTGAGCGATCCACCTGCCTCGGCCTCCCAGAGAGCTGGGATTACAGGCGTGAGCCACAGCGCCCGGCCACATCATGTTTTTAATACATAAAAAATTATTATTTAAGTAATAATACTCGGGCAAAATTCCCTTGTAAATCAAGCAATTCTTTTGTCATGCAAATAACCAGCGCATCCTTTATTCTGAAAAATCTGATTTTCACATGCGATATCTTATCACATTGAAATAAATCTTCACTGTTTTCCCATTTGAAAGAGAATCTCCCCTTCCATAAACACGTTGTGACCCTCTTCTTGATATGAAGACCAAGGCAGAGTTAAGACCTGGTGATGTGCCCCACACCCATTCTCTGCTTGTCTGCCAAGAAAACCTTTCAGTACACAGGCTTCTCCTCCCTAACATTGCTTGGCCTGCTGATATGCCCTTCCCACTTCACTTAAACAAATTCTACCCCTCCTTCCTTTTAAATGCAATTTTCTAATTGACCTTCTCAACTAAACTCGTTCGACTGTTGTCTCTCCAATGCCTTACCGTTGCTTTATGCCTTTTTTATACAACAGTGCACACTTTTTTATGCATTATTGAACACCTATAATTATTTTTATGAATTTTGGTGTTTCCTGTTGACTCCTATGGTCATGATTTTTGTTGGTGTTTATGTTTTCCCTAAGAGTTTAGTTTTTTATCTGCCTGACTTTAAACTTCATTAGGGTAAATCTAAGTCTATTTGGCTCACTCAGTGCCTGGCTCATAGTGTAATATATTATGTATATTTAATACATAAATGTATTTTGAATGAATGAAGGAAGGAATGGTAAAGTTCCTTTGATCACAGGGTTTCCCATGATTCCATTTCCATATCCTACAACGGTACAGCAAATGTATTATAATACATAATTCCTGTTCAGTATCTCTTTGTTTCCTTTACTATGCGAGTGACAATTATACCCATGTATTGAAAAGAGAATTCAGGTTTTCATAGTCTTTTTTTTTTTCTTTTTTCCTGGTGTGATGGTTAATTTTATGTGTCAGCTTGACTGGCCTAAGGGATTCCAGATAGCTGGTAAGCATTTCTAGATGCGCCTGTGTGAGTGTTTCTAGAAGAGACTGGCATTTGAATCAGCAGACTGAGTAAAGAAGTTGACTGATGCCCATCACCTTTACCAACATGGGTGGGCATCATCCCATCCATTGAGGGCCCAGATGGAACAGAAAGATGAAGGAAGGGCAAATATGCTCTCTCCTCTTGAGCTGGGATGTCTATCTTCTCCTACCCTTGGGCATCAGAGCTCCTGATTCTTGGGACTTTGGACTCCAGGACTTATACCCTTGACTCTCCTAGTTCTCCGGCCTTTGGACTCAGACTGAATCACACCACCGGCTCTTCTGATTCTCCAGCTTGCCAGCTTCTTAGCCTTGATAACCACATAAGCCAATTCCCATAAGAAATCTCCTCTTACATACGTATTCCATCGGTTCTGTTTCTCTGCAGAAACCCAACCAATACATCTGGTCACCAAATAGTACTTTTTAATTTTTTCCAGCCTTTGCTTACACATCAAACTGTTAACTGAACTGCATAGCCAAGCTACATTTCTAAACTTTCACATTTGTGCACCAAACCAGACCAAGACTCCCCCATAGAGAGAACAAGCAAAAGTGAAGTTACGTGCATTTTAGCTACCTCTTACATCTACTGCATTTTGTTTTATTTTTCATTTTTTTTTTTTTTTTTTTAGCTTTTGTTTGAGACAGTCTCACTTTGTTGCCCAGGCTAGAGTGCCATAGAGTGAGCCTAGCTCACAGCAACCTCAAACTTTGGGGCTCAAGCAATCGTTCTGCCTCAGCCTCCTGAGTAGTTGGAGAGTACAGGTACACACCACCACACCTGGCTAATTATTTCTATTGTTAGTAGAGATGGGGTCTCATTCTTGCTCAGGCTGGTCTCAAATTCCTGACCTCAAGTGATCCTCCTGTCTCGGCCTCCCAGAATGCTAGGATTACAGGCATGAGCCACCGTACTTGGCCCACCTACTGCATTTTGGACACAACATTTAACCTGCCTAAATTCTCCAGAATAGGTAGGCATGAGCCTTTTTTTTTTTTAAATAGGAAAGTGATTTGTAAATATGTAAACAAAACAAAAACATACTGCAACCAAAATGTAGATGATCTATGGAGTTTATTATAATGGACTTTGGTCTATGTTTTTTTTGTGTGTGTGTGTTTTTTTCATTTGCAAATCTGAACTTCTGTGATGTTCTAAACTCAGTGGATGTTCAGTAAGTGTTGTGGGAGAAAACAAAAGGCCCGATATAACATGTCATCTGTATGACATGTAGTGTTGGGATGATACTTTACCTGTAATTATCTATAATTCATGTTCTTCTAAAATGATAATGAGCTGCATTTGTCCTGTTTAGCAACCACTCATTAGATAGATCTGTAGGTCTATAGAAAATCATCTGGGCACCTTTTAGATATCCTTTCTTCAGGCCTAATTCTTTGGGGACTTTAATGCTCTTGATTAGATTTCTAATTTTACTCCTTTTAGTATAGATTTTTTCTTCCTGTAATTAATTAAAACATTTTTATTTTCCTGAAGCATAGTAATTGTCTGGCATTTGCATAGAATCCATCATCTTTAGGCTGAACCATTCACATAAGGTTTTTAGCATTCAATGTGGCTTGTCCCAAGCTTGATTTGATTACAGCCATCTGCATTGACCATGAAGGCAAATTTGATAAAAAGTTTGAAAGAATTATGATTTTCCCACCAAGGATGGGAACAGCAATATATTCAGATCATTCATTGTCCCTTTCTGGGAGAGGCAAGAAATCAATAAAGCAAGTGCTCATCTCTGGAACTGTGTAGGCAGGGAGCATGTCAGCATCTAATGTCAAAAAGGAAATATAATATGCTTAGCAAAAAAAGGAAAAAAATAAGATATTTTAAAAAAATTACTTTTTCAGAAAACTTACCTTAGTTGATTAACCTTTTTCCTGAATATGGACATGCATATAGATATATTAAATAAATACGATTGTCAGAGTATGATCTTTGAAAAATTGGACAACTTGTTTACTGTGAAAGTTAGACCACTGAAAGTTAAGGTTAACGTAATTAACAACAGCCACAAACAAACACATTACTAAAAAGTAATAGGAATAGAAGCTTAGGACCAAGAAAAATTTAAAAGTGACTATATTTGTCTTAGTTTTCATTTTTATTAATTTGACAGGAATATAAAAGAAAAAGTAAGGATACGGTAATTTGTAGACAGGTTTTCTTTGAAAATTATGCCATTCTTTCATAAGATGTTGACAGTTTTATATTTTATATTAACTCACAAGCTCTCCTTCCCACTCTTCAGAAGCTACAAACATGAAATAGAATAATGGCCTATGGCCAAAATTGCAAAAATAACTGAAAGGTCAGCTATGTGTTTCCAGGTCCACAGAGGCAGAAATTTTCTACTAACAGCTTGTTTTAAAAAAACAGAAATGTCTATAAAGACAAGAAATGAACAATTCAGTCTCATTTCCCTGGTTACTGAAAGATTGGAAAATGGAGTTATGAAGGATATAGAAATCATTCTTTTTAGTATTTTCTAACTTAAAAGCAGACCTCTATACTAATATAATGACAAAGTATATAGGCTATGACCAGACAGACGGTGTTAAACTGAAATCTTATTCTCTTCACTTACTGATGTAATCTAGGCCAAATTATCCTATCTGAGCCTTTCTGATAAAATGAATAAATAAGAGTCCCTTCTTATAGGATCAATGCAAAGATAAAATGAGAGCATGCCTGTTGCCTGGTGCCTAGTATATATGAAAGCTACTGTAGTTATATAAACCATGAATTATGAGTTGTTATATGTCTCCTTAGCTCTAATTCTGACAATTCTAACTCTAAGATCATCTGGAAGATACAGGCAGAGTATAGGGAGAGAAAGAAGAAGCCTAATTAGAAGAGGCAGGGGTCTTCATTGAGAGGGTCCCTGTCTAATGGCTTAGTACAAAAGGACACACACATACATACCTCACCTTACCCCGTGTTACATTACAGTCACCTGTGATCATGAAAGTGTGGACTAATTAAAAACAAAGCAAAATAGAACAACAAAACAGTCTCCAAACCACAGGGAAACTTGGTTAAAAATCTGGAGATTTAGATTGATCATGGAGAGTTATATTTAAACATGATTACCATGTTGCCAGTGGGAAGTGCTTCTTAGAATAATCAGGTTTGAGAAGGCTAATAATAGAACACTAGATCTGTAGTTGCTGTGAGTCACTCGGCTGAGGAAGGGGAAAGCTGAGCCCACCGTGGAGCTTAGGTATTGAATGAAAGCCACTTAGGGACCACGGTGGAAGAGAAGCTCACCATTTCTATGATTTCTAGTCTTTTCAGTGGTGATTTTTCCTTTAAGCAATCAAAATTATAAAATCTGTGACCTCTTGAAGGATTGAGACTATTCATTTTTTATCCCTATTGCTTAGCATAGTTACTAGCACGTAGCTACAAGTTTGGTTCATTAAGTGAAGGAAGGTTCTGAGGGAAATAACTCAACAAGGAAAATTCTGTTTTATATGCCACTACAACAGATCTTGAGACAGCTTTAGGTCTTATATCTGTGTTGTATGAGCTTCTTAGGGACAGAGTGTTATCCACACATTTGAAACATGGTTAGGACTCAATGATTTTGTTCCTTGAAACTTTAAACAATCAAGTACAATAATAAAATACTTTTTAAATTTCTGCCTCTGTGTGTCAAAACTATAGCTAGCTTATTTTCTTTTTGAATCAAATATCATTTTGGAAATACCTATCATTTCTCATGGACCTGAAGCTTTCTGCTTTTTGTCTGTGTCACGTTTGGGGAAAGATCTTATTTGTTCCAGTGTATTCACTTCCCTGAAGTCATCAGAGATAATTCTGATGTGAGACCTCTTTTAAATTCTACTAATAAAGAAAATGACCTAAATTGAGATGTGTTGTTTTTTTTAAAAAAAAAAAAATCTTTATTTCTGAAATGCCATCATCTAGCTCCCAAAACACAATTGGTAACCTTCAAGGGAACTGCAACTTTAAGTAACATTCAATCCCCACAATCTGCCCAGAGAAATATCATTTCATAAATAAGTTATAATAACATGTTCTAGTTAACACTACATATTTTCATACTAGTTCAATCTTTACCAAGAGGTACATTTGTCAAATGGTCAATCATTCATTCTACAAATATTTAGTGTCTGCTTATCAAAGGTACTTTTGTCTTCAGGGATACAAAGTGAGTAAGACAAAGTCTCCACTCTCTTATAACTTACCTTCTAAAGTTAGATAGACAGATAATAAGCAACTGAATAAACAAATGGAGAAGATTAATTGCAGATAGTAATTAATGCTGTGAAGTCAAAAAGACAGAATGCTTTGATATAGAGAGATGAGGGATATTAATTTAAATTAGGTAGTCAGAGAAAGGTGTCTCTGAGGATGTTACTTTGGAGCTGAAACCTGAATGGTGCCAGGAAGCCAGCCATGGAAATATCCATTTAAAGAGAAAACAAAACAAAACAAAATGCAAAGATCTTAAAGTGATGAGAAACTTAATTTTCAAAGACCAGAAAGGATGCCACCCAATCAAAATCCCAGCAGGCTTTTGCAGAAATTGGCAAGCTGATCCTCAAATTCACCTGGAAATGCAGAATAATCAAAAGAAACTTCAAGTTGTAAGACTTACACAAATTGACTTCAAGGCTTATAATAAGGTCATAATATCTGACTATGTAGTGTCAGTGTAAAGATAACCAAATAGATCAATGAAACAAAATCCAGAATCCAGAAATAGATCCACTTTTATGTAGTTAATTGATTTTTAACAAATTTTCAATTCAATGAAGAGTTTTTTCCACGAATATTCTGAAAAACTTGGATATAGTTTTCAAAAATAAAAGTGTTCAGCCTTGTCTCACATCATATAAACAATTAACTCAAATGGATTACGAAGAAAAATGTAAAGCCTAAAACTATAAAATTTCTAGAAGAAAACAAAGAAAATCTTTGTGATTTCGGGTTAGGCAAAGATTTCTTAAAAATGACCCTGAAAGTGTAATCCACAAGAGAAAAATCTGATAACTTTGGACTTAATCAAAATGAAGAACTTCTGCTTTCCAAAAAGCATTAAGAGAAAGGTAAGACAAACCACAGGCCAAAGACTGTATTTCCAAGTATCATATCTGCTAAACGATCTGATCCAGAAAATATAAAGAACTGTCTAATCCAATAATGAGGACACAAACAGCTCAATTAAAAAAAAAACAAGGAAAAGACTTGAACAAACACCTCTCCGCAGAAGACATACAGATGGCAAATCAGCGTATGAAAAAATGCTCAACACCATTAGCCGTTAGGCTAATACCTACCTGTTGCAAAGCTTAAACTTAAAGACTGACCACTCCAAGTATTGGTGAGAATGCAGAGCAACTAGAACTCTCATACATTGCTGGCAGGAATGTAAAATGGTATAACAACTTTGGAAAAGTTTGACAGTTTTTTGTTAAAAAAGTTAAACGTATGTCTACCACATGACACAGCCATTTACACCTAGGTATTTATTGAAGAGAAAGGAAAGTGTATGTTCATACAAAGACTTGCATATGAATGTCCACAGCAGCTTTATTTCTAACAGTCAAAAACCGGAAGCAAACCAAAGGTTCATCAATAGGTGAATGGATAAACAAATTATGTCATATCCATACAATGGAATACCATTTGGCAATAAAAGGGAATGAACTATTGATACAAACAATAGGATGGGGAAACATCAAAATAATTATGCTGAGTGAAAGAAGCTAGACAAAAAAAAAAAAGAGTCTGTACTGTATGATTCTATTTAGATAAAATTCTAGAAACAGTAAACTTATCTGTAGTGACAAAAAGCAGATCATTTGTTGCCTGGGGATGAGTGGATAATGAGGGACATGAGTGAGAAGTTACAAAAGGGCCAAAGGAAATTTTGGGATGATGGATATGCCCATGATCTTGACTGTGATTATGTTCCCTTGCATATATCCAAATGTCAAAACATCAAATGGTACACCTTAAATGTGTTCAATTAATTGTTTGCCGATTATATCTTAATAAAAACACATATATACACTATACATGTATATGCACATAAATACACACATACACATATAACTGGAGAGAAGCAAAGGGGGAGAAGGGCCCAAGATAAAGTCAGAGAGGTAGGCAGGGGCTGGATCACATAAAACCTCAAAGACCATCGGGAGGAGTTTGGACTTTGTTCTAAGTACAGTGTTGAGCCATTGTAAGAGGTTAATAGGGGAGTGATTAGATTTGATTTAGTGTTAGAAGAATCACTCCAAGTGCTACATGGAGAAAGAATTATAGAAGAGCAACAAAGGCTGGTGGAATGGCTTTTACAGTAGTCCAGGCAAGAGAAGACACTGGTTTGGACTAAGGTGGCAGGAGTGGAAATGGAGAGAAAGAGATAGGAAAATAGAATCCTACTAAAATTTCTGGATTTCTTCTTTTTAATCTGAGGGACTTATAGTTTGGAGTATTCTTTGCAAAGCACTGTTGTAATCTAGGCCTCAGCTTTCCCAGTGCATCCTGTTCCATTGCCTATCTTACTAGCAGCCTGTTGTTCTTGTTTCTCTACTTTGGGCACCCAGGTACTAGCAGTAGGTTAAAGCACCCAACTCTTCCTTCTCTTTGTACTGCTACGCAGCTCTTCCTTCCAAAGAGGCTATACTGTATACAATTTAAATCCAACCCTGGGTAGGAGGGTAAGCGGGGGAAGAAGGATAGGAACTTAAAAACTAATCTGCTTGAGCCAGATTCTAGGATCAGAGGATCCCCTCAGATTTCCTATAGACTGCTTACCACCTTACTAGATGAGTTTCTTCTTTATGAAAAAGCATCCCTACTTCATTATTCTTGTTATAAAAGATAGACCCCAGGGTAACCTAGAGCTTATCTAGAATTATTTAGAAAGATTCTGGCTTCAAAAACACACAGATACCCAGCCTCCCCCCCAACACACACACACTCACACAGAGAGAAAATCCATTTGTATATGAATTAATTCGTTCATTTAGTTTTCCTATTCTTTCAATAAGCGGTATATGCTGAAAGCAGAGAAATGAAATATAAGCAAGAGATTGTGGTGGAGTATTATTTCAGCTACCCCTAATTTATTCAGTAAACATTTTCTTTCCTCTGCCTAAGTAAACCTTTTAGAGCTAAAAGAACCCACATTTGCATCAAAGAAAGCATAGACTTTCTTCAAAGACAGATGATCTTGAATCACTACAAGGTGTCTGGCTACAACAATAGGTTTTAACAGCTGCAGTGAAAGGTCTACTTAACCCAGCTATTTATATACAGATAGTTCTTCCATAGCACTGAACAAATCCTCTGAAATTAAATTATTTGGTGAGCAGTTAAATGTTGAAGTAATGGCGCATTAATGCCTGGTGATAAAGAACTCATCCCCCCTCCATTCTAGTGATCACTCCCTCCTTTAAATGGTCCGCTCACAAAACAGAGGAAGAGAACAAAGAGCAAAGACAATACCTAATAACCATGAGCTCTGTCACTGAAAAACGTGTAACTCATAATTGAAGAATAATGAGGCTCCTATTTCCACAGCCAAACTGTTGAACTATAGGATTCATAGGTAAGGATCTTATTGAGAGGCAAAAAATATGAACAGAAGGAAGCATGAGAAATCTGGCATCTGTCCAGAATTTCACCAAAGGTCAGGGATAACATCGAGGACATTCTAGGTGTGTGTACGCTTTCCTATGCCACTGATCTTCAGCCTTTGGCAATCCTGTGACGTAGGAATTATTTTCTGCATTTTTCGCTTGTGGAAAATGAAACTTGGAGAGTTCACATAAGCATGAAGACTTGCATTCCAAGCACCGTGGTTCTCCTCCAACCTCACTAGCTTCTTCCTCTCATTCTCTTTTCTAGCTCTTTGACCAAGCTTAGTCTTGACTGACTTCTCTAGATCTCAGTTAGCCTCAAGGTTTATTAACTTATTCATGCTGATGGCTCCCAGCTTTATATCTCTAGCCTGGGTCTCTACAATTTTTGTATTCAGTTGCCTACTTGACTATTTGGCATCTCCACTTGAATTTCTAGTAGGTATCTATCTCAACCTTTACACGTTCAAAACTAAACTCCTCACTCTCACAGCCCCCAAACCTGATCCTCCACAGTTTTCCCCATCTCGGTTAATGAAAACTCCATCCTTTCCACTTGCTCAGAACAGTTTTGGAACCTCTTTTTCCTTTACACTCCTTATCCAATACATTAGCACAGCAAATCTTGTTATTCCTACTTTCATAACACAGCAAAATCCAACCACTTCTCACTCGCTGCCCGACCAATATCCTAGACCTAGGCAAGTGTTCTGCCTTTTAACTGGTCTCCTGCTCCCACCTTGTCTGCCCTACCATTTATTAGGAGAGTGGCCGGGGTGATCCTCTGTAAATACACATCACTTCTCTCCCCAGAACATCCCAAGGTTTTTCATCTCATTTATCAATGAAAACTCGAGTCCTTATACAGCAGTGCAAAGTTTATAAGAGCTACCTTCACGCCTTGCTGCTCTTGCCTCTTGCCACTCTCTCCTTTGCCCGCTTTGCTCCAGCTGCACTGGTCTTGCTGTTCTTGAACATGCCAGGTACAGTTATGCCTCGGGGACCTTGTACCTGCTGTTTCCTCTGCCTAGAATGCTCTTCCCCCAGGTAGCCAAATGGCTTACTCCTACGCTTCCTACAGTTCTCTACTCAAACTTTACTTTATCAAAGATGCCTTCCTGACTACAACACAAGTAGCCACTTCCTCCCCTCACAACACATCCATCTCCCTTGACTTCTTTATTTTTCTCAGTTGCATTTGTCATGACTGGACATACTATACATTTGAGTTATTTTGTTTTTGTTTCTCACCACTAAAAGGTAAGCTGCGTAAGAACAGGGATTTTGTTTTGTTCTTGCTGAAGCCCCAGCACATACAGCGGTATCTGGCATGCACTAGCTTGAATTATATGAAGCCATTATTTTTGTAGTTCAAATAGAGTTGAGTATCAGCATTTTTAGGGTTCCAATTTCATTACTAGTTTCTCAATAAACATTTGTTTAATTGATGAATGCATTAAAACTGTGATAGCCTAGTTCTAAAACCCATGTTCCTCCTAGTATGTGATTTTGATTCTCTGTTAATGAAATTGCTTTCTGAAAAAATATTTCCTGCTTCCCAGAAGTTCCTTTATTTGTTCACATCATGAAGTTTGGTATACTAGTTACAGTCATTTGTATAGCCAGGGGAAAAAAATAGTAAAAGTATGCTTGGGTTTGCTAATTGTTTTTGAAGTACCCACCAACAGACAACAGTTGTTCCTTGTCTTTTAAGAAGAGCCAGATTGGATGAGTCAGGTCTGAACTCTAAGCATTACCACTGAATTCAGTTACTTGAGCTACACTCACATCCTCCATGTGAGGCCAGTGCACTGGCCATGACCAAGCACTCCTCTGCTATCGGTTCATGACTCAGATATTCCTCTTTTAATTTTGAAAATTCACAAGCAAAGAGGTATTCAATCCACTGAGGTAGTTAACTTTTAGTTACATTTTGACTTGAATGGATTTGCCTTCAGTTCCATAAAAATCTAGCATGCAGTATGTGCTACAGTGAATAACTAGCTACCATCACAGATAAACCCCAAACTTTGAGTGGATCGACACAATTAAGTATTTATTGTTCATTCATGTTGCATGCAGGACAATGTAGGCTGACAGGGTGTCTCTCTTTTCATGCTTTATTCAGGGACCCAGACACTGACCATCTGGTGGCCCTACCTTTCCCTAAGTCTGTAGAATCATCTCCATTCATTCAGTAGATGAGAGAAGAGACAAGGATTCTCTGTGGGAGGATTTATGGTCTGGGCCCACATAGTAGGTCAGAGGTCTCCAGAAAAAAAGAATCAATAGGGGTGTGCGTGTATGTGTGTGTATGAAGAGATTTATCATGAGGAATTGGCTCATGCCATTGTGTTGGGTGACACATCCCAAGGTCAACAGTCAGCCAGCCTGAGACACAGGAGAGCTAATGTTTTGATTCAAGTCTGAAGACAGGAAAAACACCAAGATCTTAGCTCAAAGGCAGTCAGGCAGCAGGAGTTCCTTCTAACTCAGACTTTTCGTTCAGTTCAGGTCTTCAGCTGCTTAGACGAGGTCTGCCCATGCTAGGGAGGGCAATCTGCTTTACTCAGTCTACCAATTTAAATGTTAATCTCATCCAGAAGCACCTTCACAGACACTCCCAGAATAATGTTTGACCAAAGATATGAGCACTTTGTGGCCCACCAGATTGACACACACAGTTTACCATCACAGCCCAGAAGTGGCACACATAATTTGTGCTTACATAAAACATGCTTGTATTCCATTCCCCAGACCTAACTATGTAACTATGTCATATGGCCACCTAACTGTAAGGGATAAAGGGTAAAAGAGTCAGACTGTGTGTCCAGGAGGATAAAAAAAAAAAAATACGTATGGTGAACTCTGGCAGACCCTGCCAAACTGCAAAGCCATATACATACTCTCTAGCATTCCTCAGTGTTAGTGCTAGTTACAAAATTCTGCAAAATTAATCTGTAAAAAAAAAACTATGGGGAAGTTTTTGGTATTTGGAGGAATTGTCAATTATTGGAATTATTTGCAATAAAATTTCAGCTGCTGGTTCCTTTAGCAGTTATTTATAAGCAATTTAGACAGTTATGGAAAACCCTATCTTATTCCTATTTTTATTTTATTAATTTTAAGAACCTATTTCATAATATTCAACTGCACTTCTACAAGATAATCAGCATTTGTCAAAAGACAAAATTTCTACCAAAAAACCCCCCACAGATTGCATGATTCCATTTATATGAAGTATCTAGAATAGGCAAATCTATAGAGAGAGAAACTAGATTAGTGGTTGCCTAGGGCTGGGGGTGGGAAGATGGTGAATGAGGAGTGACTGCTGCAAGGTTTCTTTTTTGGATGATGGAAATGTTCTAAAATTAAATCATGGGAATGGTTGTACAATTCTCTAAGTATACTAAAAAATCATTGAAATGTACACTTTAAACAGATGAATTTTATGGTATGTAGATTATATCTCAATAGCATTTTTTCTTATAATAGTGCTAATCTAGTTAAATTAACTTTTCTCATTGATAGAAGCTTTCAGATTGCCTCCTAAACTATGTCACTCAGCCAGTCACTTGGTCAGCGAGTCTGTCAGTGGGCATCTGTGGAGGGCCTACGCTATGTCAAGTACTGTGTCGGGACATGCAAACACAAACACAAGACCGTGACCTCTCTCTTTAGGAAGTTTGCAATCTAGTGAAGGTGTCAGACTTGTATGAAGTGCAATGTGCTATACTTTAGGTGCTATAATTTCGGTTAATACAAGATAATATAAAGCAAAAGAAAGGCTGGTAGTGCATAGGTGTTTTTTTTAATATTTAGGGGTAGTTGCATTTTCCACAACCAGTAGAGACTTTTCCTTCCTTATTTTCGAGATGGCTTGTACTTTCCACATTTTTGCTTAAAGTATTTCCCATTCTCCATTTATTTCGTTAATTTATATATTAATCTAACAAATATATGCCAGTTAGGGTGTTAGATTTTAGGAGATGGTCACAGACACAGTAGATTATAATCCTTCATGCAATAGCCATATTTGACTCAGCTTGGGGAAGACTCAAAAACTTCCTAGAGGAGGTGATACCTGACCTTAGTCTTGAAGAATAAGTAAGAATCAAAGAGGTGAGGAAGAGCAGAATAGGGTACACAAAAGCATAAGGAAACAATATATTCAGAGAACTTCCTTTTTTTCTGTCTCTGTCCATATTAGTTAAGATAAATATTAGCTGTGGGAGAAGGTATGCCCCCGAAATTTTAATGGCTTATCATAATAGCAACTTTTGTCTTTGCTCTTGGAAAATCCAAATGATAGGGGCTGGATGCAGAAATTCATTCAGAGACTTTGCAATATTCAATATGTGGCTTCCAAGTCAGGGTGGGTGTTGATATCAAGCCAGCAGATGAGCAGGAGAGTGGAGGATTGCATGAGAGGTTTTACTGGGCCAGGCCTGGACATGGTGTGCATCACTCCTGCCTGCCTTCTCTTGGCCAGATCTCCGTCCCGTGGTCCCATCTAAGTGAAGAGTTGGGGAAATGTAATTCCTGGATGGGCAGCTGCTTCCTAGCAACACAACAGCTCTGTTCCATGGAAAGGAACATAAATCTTTGGTGGACAGTTTGATTTCTGTCATTTTCACTTCAATAGTTTTACCTTTTATGTCCAAAAGTATAGAATTAGGTCTATGGATTATTACGACGTTCATCAGTTTGCTTGCAAATCAAGTGAATCTGCTGAGAATGATCACAAAACATGTTCAAATTATCTTCTGAGTAGAAAAGACTAATATCCATTGTTCAGGCTACCAGGTCAGACCTGTTTAGGAATAGTCTATAGGGCAATACTTCACAGGGGGGTGTTATACCCCATAAAATGTGTATGCAACCTTACAGTGATCCAGAACTTACCTTTTTATCTGATATCCCTCAAGACCCAACACCAATGAGTGACTCATGCCCATTTAAAGGAACTTAGTATCTTGAACTAGATCCGGATTGCCTAGGGTCTGGTTTTGCTTCCCAAGTTTTTGAACAATACTGAGAGCTTCAGGATCTTTTTTATAATCAGATGACCTGAGTAATAAAGAGAAGAAGTCTTTACTAACCTACGAGTGCATCTTTGGTTATAGCTCCCGTATTTCAAGAGTACATATAGCCTCAGACCCTCACATTTTATTTTCTTATATTTCTCTCCAATAAACAATATTCTTTTAATTTTCTAAAATCCTTTCTGGTGGTAAAAATCAGTATTTCTTTGGATTCTCAGCTTCCATTTTTCTCTGGCATCAAAGTCACTTTGATCATATTGTTATTCTTAAGTGGTTCATAAAGGAATCTAGTGATTTTGTTTTTATTCTTGCTTTTAATTCTAGTCATGGTAAGGATAAGTAGGGGTGACCTTCCTTTCATTGGACACTCTTGTAGGAAATAAATGCACTCAAATTTTAAAATAAGACTTTGTCATTTACTAAGAACTACGTGGCAGACAGGAATGTATTTGGAGGGCGAGCCTATCAGATATAGCCTGGAGACCATCACATCCCAGTTTCTTAACACATCAAAATTACAAGTTTTCTTTTATGCTTGAACACATCCCAAGGCCCCTTTCAAGAACTGCCCTGTGATCATCAAGGGAGGAAGGTCCTCACAACAGGTAAGGGAGAAGGGACCTAGTGACATTCAATAAGGAAGGGGAATATAGACATATGTTAGGTGACTTCAAAGAGGGGTCAGTGTTTGTCCAATAAAATATTAAAGAACAATAAGGAGTTCACATAACTTATCCAGAGAAATAAAACATTAAGGAACTATTAAAGGGTCTCAGTATTTTTTGAGAGCTCAATTTTATTTCTCTAATTATTTATTGGTAGCACAATCTAATTATGGAGGGATGATTTCTTCATCTGGTGCCTATAGAATGTCAGGCACTGTTTGCTGTTTTATAAATGTCTGATTTGATTATCAGAAGAAGGTATTCTTCTCGTTCTAAAGATAGCGTATTTGTTTGCTAGGGCTGCCATAACATCCTACCACAAATTGGATAGCTTCAGCAACAGTAGTTTATTTGGGGGCCAGAAGTCCAAGATCAAGGTGCTGGAAGGGTGGGTTTCTTCTGAGGCCTCTCTCCTTACAGATGAGAGAGACCCACCCTTTCGCTTCCTCTTTATATGGTCACCCCTCCATGCACTCACACCCTGGGTGTCTCTCATTGTGTCCAAACTTCTTATAAGGACACCCGTAAAATTGAATTAGGTCCCTCTTACCCTAACAGCCTCATTTTAACTTACACTTCTTTAAAGGCCCTATCTTCAAATACAGTCACACAGCTTCAGTGCTAGGAGTTAGAGCTTCAGCATATGAAC
The DNA here is from genome assembly GCA_963574885.1 of Lepilemur ruficaudatus. Lineage (NCBI taxonomy): Eukaryota > Metazoa > Chordata > Mammalia > Primates > Lepilemuridae > Lepilemur > Lepilemur ruficaudatus. The sequence goes on from CAUYRT010042418.1 coordinate 15,268, forward strand.
TGGGGGAGTGGGATGGGGCACAATTCATCCCATAACAGATAGGGAACTCAGAGAAATTAATTATAAGGATAATAACTTACAAATGGTAGAGCCGAGATGCCAACCCAAGCATGTCTCTCCTCCAGGTATCTTTCTTCTGTACTTCCGTCATGGTCCAGTGCATTAAGTCCAACATGGAGATGGTGATTTAATGCCCCAGACCTCCCAGTGAAATTAAATATTCTCTCAGAGCTTCTCTAAGTCTACTCTCATCCATCAAGAACTAATAAAGCTCATCTTCTGTCTACTAATCTAATATGGCAAGCATGCTAAATAATTCTGGCATAGGGAGTAGGTGGTGTTTGTATTCCTATTGTTTTGGATCCAGGACAAATTTGTCTCTGAAAAGTTTGCTTCTTAATTAGCTAGTTCTGGCATTCTCATGAAAGCACCATCGAGTTCATTTTAATTTTTAAATTGTGTTACTGACATGGGGAACCAGTGTCACTCAAACTCTTTTCTTTTCATGGAAAATTGAGATTGAAAATGAATTTAGCAGGTTAGCTATCCCAGCCTGTGGAGGATTGCATTTTGGATGACCACAGCAAGATCTTTCCATCTACACACTCTGTTTACAATATGAGGTTGATGGTTTCTCCCATCAAGAAGTGGGATTTACATTTCTTATGTTTGAATATGGTATGGCCAGTGACTATAGCAGAAGTGACATTAAGTGATCTCCAAAGCTAGGTCATAAGAGGCTATGTATATTATGCCTAGTTCCCTCGGGAGGCTCACTCTTAGAACCCAGGCACCATGCTTCGAGGAAGCCAAACAGCCACGTGGTAAATCCACAGGTAGCTGTTCTAGCTAATAACCCCGGGGAGGTCTCAGTTGAAAGCCAGCATCAACCACCAGACATGTGAGAAAACCTTTGAGTTGACTCTAGTCCCATCCACTGTCCTACTGAAACTGCATTTTTAAAGTACTATGTTATATAGCAATAGATGACTAGAACAAATTTTAGTATGTGAAAACAGGGCGTTGCTATCACTATATCCTAAAACATATGGCATTAGCTTTTGAACCAAGTAGCAGGCAGAAATTGGAAGGGTATTGAAAAAGTATTAGTGAAAGTCTAAAGGACCTCAAGAAAAATATGTTGGAGAAAGTCTAAAGGGGCAAGTGTTAGCAGAAGCCTAAAGCACCTGGAGTATGCTGTCAGTGGGGGCTTGAAGGAAAGTAAGAAATTGTGATTGGACGCTGTAGGAAAGGAGACTTCTGTAATATATTAATAGTAGCAGAATTTCTGGCAATTCTGTCACTTGCAATAATATAGAAAATAGTAAGTGTACCTAATGATCTAACTAAGATTTCCAGGCAGAATATTGACAGTGCCACCCAGCTTCTACTTCCTATCTATGACAAAATGTGAGATGACAGAGATAAGCGAAAGAATGTTAAATATAAAGGCGACAAGATTCTCTGTATAAAAAATATAAAACTGGTTGTCCATTCTTAGTCTTTCTGTCAGAATCCTGGGTTTCAGCACCAAAGATGTCAGGGAGGGAGTCTGCCCTCAGTTCTTGGTGTGCTTTTGGCCAAAGAATGACCACACACACCAAAGTGTCAAGTCCAGATTATTATCCCGGTTCTCTGACTCCTTCCTTGGAAAAATCAGCAGCAAAGTCAATATGACAGAATAACCTCAGACAGGGAGCAGTTTCACAAGAGCAACTCTTTATTGTAGAATAAAAAGGGTCTGTCTCCAAGAGAGGAGAGAGACAGACCAACTCACTCACTGACTTCCCATGGTGTCTATCACTTGCCATTGACTTTTTGGATTGTTTCCTTTTCTTAGCCCAGCCTGGAGGAGGGCTCTTGAGAGGTGTAGGATGTTATCAGATGATCAACAGCTGTCCTTAAAATTCCATCTGGATATACGAGCCCCCTCTAAGAAAGCCCACCTGGGGTGGCATGAACCTCAATGCAGATTTAAGCTAATGGCGTATTAATTACCCTTAGGTTACTCTAGGTAACTTTCTAAATTTTATTATGCCTGGGCTGGGGAATTCTTAGATTGATAAAGGATTCCCTCCTTCCCCAGGTGTAGCAGTTGCTCAGGATAGGATTAAGGTTGGCAACACCCAAATGGAGAGCCCAGCCTTATCCTTCTTCCCAGGTGGAGCAATTGCTCCAAACGGCACCAAAACAGGAAACCCTTATCCTGAGAACAGCCAGAGATCCTAACTATCTACCTAACATCTCCAGATGTCAAATGAATCTAAAATTAATAAATGCCTTCTGGGCAGAGTTCAAATCCAGAAGTACTATCAGGAAAATATGGTCTAACTCTTTATTAGGGTAAAACTCTTAAGTTCTCAAAAGATGAAATGCAGTGTCTCATAGAAGCCTTCAGACAGACAGGAGACAGGAGACCCAGGATCTTAAGGGCATGCCTTACGGTCCCTCGCCGCTAAACAATGGGACTTTGGGAATCTAAGGACATCGCAGGGTATCACACAGCAGTCTCACAGGGTACCCAAGGTAGGAAAGGGCTAATCTCAAAAAGATTTGTGAATATGGCATTTATCTAACGGTGTGAATTGTAAATTAATGAACCCCACAATGTTCTTGAGATAATTATTCTGGAAGCATCCCTAGCTTAGACTGAAAGAGATAGAATATAGTACATAAAAAGCCCTTTGAGTCCCCAAGCTTTTATGGACAGAAAGCAGGCATAAGGATTTTTCTTATGTGAAGAGAAGGATCATTCAGAGGGGGGAACAAAGAAGCCAGGAAGTAGAACCAAGAGCAACAGCAAACAACTCCAATTCAATAGGATTGAGCCCTAATCAAGAAATGGACAATCTGTACCCTAACTGGATTTCAGAATTCCTATGGACTGGTGACTGCTACTCACCTTCCATTTTCCCTCTTTTTGAATGTAAATGGCTATAGTTGTTACCTTCTGCCTGTCCCACGACTGTATGCTGAGTGTATTGGTAGGGATAATAAATGGACTCACAGGTATTTAGGTGGAGAGGAATGTAGATCCTATACCCAAGGATCTATACCTGAGGGGTCTAATCTATGCTTAGACCTGATATAGATGGTGACACTCTGAATTTCAAGTTGAGAATGAAACTTGGGGTTCTTCAAGAAGAAGATGAGTACATTTTGCAAAGAGGAGGAATGTAAATTGCTATAAACAGAGGGTGAGTTTTGACAGGTTGTGTTTGGTAATATGGCCAGTACAAGACTTCTCATCCTACTTCTTACAATGTGAGATTGATTCACCTCTTATTGGGAAGAAGATTCTAGGTTCCTTCCCCTTGTGTCTAGATGGGTCTGTCACTATAGCAGACCATCAAGTCTAGGTCATAAGAGGCAGTATAGCTTCTGCCAGCCTCTCCTGATACACTTACTTGTGGAACCCAACTACCATTCAATGAGGAAGGCAGGCAGAGTGTCATGTTGAATTGTTCTGGTGGGGACAATGAAGGAAGCTTTTAAGATGACTTCATTAGCAGGTACCATCTAACTGCAAATGCATGAGTGATCCCAAGTGAAAACCACCTTGCTGAGAGCCTCGTCAACAACCAAACCATGAGAGAGGATTAGTAATAAAATTATGGGTGTTGGTTAAGCCACTAAATTTTGGGAGTGATTTGTTATGTAGCAAAAAATAACTAGAACAGAGTATTTATCATAATATTTTTCATATCATTTTAAATTGGAAATTCTATGAATAGTTAGAAAATTGTACAATATTATTATCTAGATATAAAGTGATCCAGAGATATTGTCAGGGTCAGTGATAGCAATGTACGCTAATCAGTAAAATAGCAAATACATTGTGGAAGTATGTGAACAACTTCAAGAGGTTGTTGAAGTTTTATAAGAAAACATTTGGAAGCATATCTTCAAGTAGTACTTTTGATAAAGTCACTCAAATGGTCTTGAAAGAGATTTAAAGGTTTCTTCTTCTAAATGGTTATGATACAAACTCCCAAAATGTATGTTATGTTCAAATTTTCTACCAATTAATAAAATAAAGGAAATTTTTACTTTACATTTTATGTTTAATTGTTTTATTGATATATAATAGTTATACATATTTTGGGGTTACATTGATAGCTGTATACAATGTATATTGATCAAATCAGAGTAATTGGGATATTCATCACCTCAAACATTTATCTTTGTGTTGAGAACATTACAATTCTTGTCTTCTAGCCAATTTGAATATACAATAAGTTATTCTTAACCATAATTTCCCTACTGTGCCATTGAATACCAGAACTAATTCTATCTAACTGCGTTTTTGTACCCTCTAACCAAATTCTTTCCATCCCTCCCTTCTTCCTTCCCTTCCTTTCCTCTGGCGATCACCATTCTACTCTCTAGCTCCACTTTTTTAGCTCCCACATATCAGTGAGAATATGTAATATTTATCTTTCTATGTCTGGCTTATTTCACTGAACATACTACTGACCATCAGTTTCATCCATGCTACTGCAAATGACAAGATTCATTCTTTTTATGGCTGAATAATATTCCATTGTGTGTGTATACTACATTTTCTTTATTCATTCATTCACTGATGGACACTTTGGTTGCTTCCATATCTTGGCTATTGTGAATAGTGCTGAAATAAAAGTGGGAGTTCAGATATGTCTCGGATATACTGATTTTCTTTCTTTCAGATATACATGCAATAGTAGGATTGCTGGATCATATGGTAGTTCATTTTTAGTTTTTTGAGGAACTTTCATACTGTTTTTCATAATAGCTATACTACTTTGCATTCCTACCAACAGTGTACAAGTGTTTCCCTTTCTTTGCATCCTTGCTAAAATTTGTTATTTTTTGTCTTTTTGATAATAGCCATTCTAACTGGGGTGAGATGATATCTCACTGTGGTTTTGATTTGCATTTCCCTCATGACTAGTAATGTTGAGCATTTTTTTCATATACCAGTTGACTATTTGTATGTCATCTTTTAAGAAATGTCTATTCATGTCTTTTGCCTATTTTTAATTGGATTATTATTTTTTTATTATTGAGTTATTGAGTTTCTTATATATTCTAGATATTAATCCCTTGTTGAATAGATAGTTTGTGAATATTTTCTCTCATTCTATAGGTTGTCTCTTCACTTTGTTGATTGTTTTCTTTGCTGTGCAGAAGCTTTTTACCTTGATGTAATCCCATTTGTCTATTTTTGCTGTGCTTGCCTATACTTTTGGGTCTTATCCCAAAAAATCTTTGCCCAGATAAATGTCCTGTAGTTTTCCCCCAATGTTTTCTTTTAGTAGTTTCATAGTATCAGGTCTTACATTTAAGCCTTTAATTCATTTTGAGTTGATTTTGTGGTGAAGGGTGGGCATCTGGTTTCATTCTTCTGTATATGGATATCCATTTTTTTTGAGCACCATTTGTTAAAGAAACTCTTTTCCCCAACATATGTTCTTGGCTATTTGTGGATTTATTTATGGGTTCTCTATCCTATTCCATTGGTCTATGTATCTATTTTTATGCCAGTACCATACTGTTTTGGTTATTGTAACTTTGTAGTATAATTTGAGATCAGGTAGTGTGATGTCTCCGGTTTTGCTCTTTTTGCTCAGGATTGCTTTAGCTATTTGGAGTCTTCTGTGGTTCCATATGAATTTTAGGATATTTTTTCCTACTGTGAAGAATGTCATTGGTATTTTGATAGGGATTGCATTGAATCTGTAGATAACTTTGACTACTATAGATATTTTAACAATATTAGTTATTCTTTCTATCCCTGAGCATGAGTTGCTGTTCCTTTTTTGTGTGTTCTCTTCAATTTCTTTCATCAGAGTTTCATTGTTTTCCTTGTAGAGATCTTTTACTTTTTTAGTTAAATTTATTCCTGGACACATATAACCACCCCTGGTGGAACCATGAAGAAATAGAAAACCTGAGCAGACCAATAATAAGTAATGAGATCAAACCAGTAATAAAAAGTCTCCCATTAAAGAAAAGCACAGGACCTGATTGATTCACTGCTGAATTCTACCAAACATTTAAAAAAATTAATACCAATTTTCTACAAACTATTTCAAAAAACTGAAAAGAAGGGAAAATACTTCCAAACTCATTTTACAAGGCTAGCATTACCCTGAAACCAAAACCAGACAAGAACACACAAACAAAAGAAAACTGCAGGCCAATATCCCTAATGAACATCAAAGCAAAAATCCTCAACAAATACTAGCAAACCAAATTCAACAACACATTGAAAAGATCATTCACCATGATCAAGTGGGATTCATCCCAGGGATGCAAGGATGGTTCAAAATATGCAAATCAATCAATGCTATACACCACATCTACAGAACCAAGGATAAAAACCATATGATCATTTCAGTAGATGCTGAAAAAAATTCAACATCCCTTTATGATAAAAACTCTTAACAAATTGAATATAAAAGGAACATACTTCAACACAATAAAGGCCATATATGACAAACCCACAGCCAATATCATACTGAATAGGTTAAAATGAAAGACTTTCCACTAAGATCTGGAACAAGACAAGGATGCCTGTTTTCATCACTTCTATTCAACATAGTACAGAAAGTCTATGAGCATATTTAACACAGTTGTATTAAAGTCTTTTTCTAGTAGACCTACCATCAGATATTCTTCAAGTACAGTTTCTGATGGTTTGTATTTTCCCTTTAAGCAGGCAACATTTTCCTATTTCTTTGCATGCCTTTGATTTTTTTCTTGAAATCTGGACATTAGAATCAACCAATGTGGTAACTGTGATAATCAGATTCCAACCCCTCCCCAGGGCTTCTTGTTTTTTATTTTTGTTTTATTGTTGTAGGCTGTCTCTGTCCTGAGGGTCAGCTTGAGGCATAAATTTAAGGTCTTCTCAGGTCGTTTCTGAAACTGAATCCTCTCCTGGGTGTGTGCAATGACTTTCTAATTTTGCCCATGTATGTAGTTGCTTTTGAGTGTCCCAGTCTTTAATCCCCAAAAAGGGGAAAAGAGAAAAAGGTGCTGGACATTTCAATCCTCTGGAAGTCACTTCAGCCATCTGGGGAAGGGCTTGCAATAATGGGATATACCCACCCTGGCTCCCACAAGCTATGTGCATGCTGCTGGGCTGAAGGATGGGTGAGGGATGGGTACCTGCCACTGTGATAAGAGCTGAAATTGACTGAACATAACTAACTTACTTTCCAAGGCTTCTCCTATAAGTTTCAAGCCTTTAATAGACTCTAGAGTTCCAAAACAGTTATATCATACAGATTCTGCCACTGCAATTATTGCCTAAGTGGAGAGACAGATATCTGATGCTTCCTACTCCACCATCTTTCCCAAATTATTTTTTGCCTGGCTTTTAATATGTTATTCCTTAAGCACTAACAAAGTGTTCTGAAAAGAGTGTCCTGTGCACATGTCCCTTATCTTTTATGTTTGACAGAGATGTAACCCCTGGGTTAGCTCTGCAAAATTGGACAACAGCTTCCTTCTCTTATTGTAGTCATTTATGGTCATTAAGTAGGGTCAGAATAATATGATACTGGAATCATCTGAATTCACAGTGACTGTTCCATAAAACAACCAATCTCTTTATTGAACAAATTGTCTCATACTAGGAACTCTTGTTCCTAATTTCTATTCTTTCTATTTCTTTCTATTCTCGAGTTAGTTGTCTTGGAGTATTGACACAGTTCTTGCCAGCTGTTTGCCCTGGCCCTTTTTGTGATATTCTCAGGTGAACACCGATGATCACTGATTCAGCTTCTCAAGAGAAAGATAAAAACCAGAACACCTGATATCTGGAAATTTCACTGATACGTAGTCTAGTATTAGCACCCCCCCCCACTCTCATTCCCCCACACACCTTTGATTTGGTAAGTATGAACTGCTATGCCACCTCTAATGAAATGTAACATTTCTAATCAACAAATTCACCTGTTACCTCCACCTGCTACCCAATCCTTGATTCACCCCATTTGGTTCACCCTTCTTCCCTACCCACAGGTCCTACAATGTCATGTTGCTAGGACCTGTTCATCTCTTCAACAAACTAGTTTTAAATGCCTGTATGTTTTAGCATTTAGTAGGGGTGTGAGTGTATATATACATATATGTGTGTGTGTGTGTGTGTGTGTGTATGTGTTGAATGAATAAATGAATATTATGTATCTATACTAGGAAGCACTGTGGGTAACCACTCAACAAGTATTTATTGATGTTATGGCTCCTTCTCTCAGTAGTTTAATAGCTAATTATTTTAACTGAGCACCTATTCAGGCCCTATGCTAGAAGCTAGGGATACTAATTTAAAGAAAACTTTGTTGATCTCAGAAATATTCCATTTGGAAGGATAGACATACACAAATAATTATTTTTCAGTATGGTAAGCATAAAGATAAAGGTTTCATAGGCTATTAAAATGGAAACAAAAAGAAGGGGCACCTAACCAAACCTAAAGAAGGGGAAACCAAAAAGAGGGCTTCATATTGTTGGTGATCCATGAGCTGAGTCCTAAGGATGAGAAGAGTTAACCAGGTTATAGTAAGTAGGGAGAAGGGATCAAAACAAAGGCACTCTAGGCACAGGAGGTAGCTGAACTAAAGGCAAAAAGGACAATAAATAGTGTGATGAATAGGGAGAGCAGCAAGTGGCTTGAATTTGCCCAGATATGAAGTTCAAGGTAGTAGGTGTTATACCAGAGGGATAGAGAGGGACTCTGAAATTGAACAGAAGACGTTAGGGCTCCATCCTTTAGATTGGTATATTCAAAACTCATTTGAGGAAACATTCATTACTTTTTCTATGTCCATAAATAGATTATAGCTTTTATTTTTCATATCTTCATTAATAATATCTGTGAAATCATGCACTTAATGTTCTATCTAATTGATGATTTGTTTGAAGTCACATTAAAATAAATTTAAAAATAACTATTGAATTAAAATATTCTTCCTTGAACTACTTAAAATGATAGCACATATCACTCTGTATGCTTTAGGAATAATTATTTGGATAATGAGGAACCACTGGAGAGCCTGAAGAGCTTTGAGGAGTGGAGTGACATGATTAGACTCAAGTTACAGAGAATAAACCAGCACTAGTGCAAAAAATGGGCTGAAAGAAGATAAGGCTGATGTCAAGGAAACCATGTAGGGAACTCTTACAGTTACCCAGGCAAGATATTATAAGGACCTGAATTGGGACACTTCAGATAGGTGTTATCTCAAGTACTTGCCACATACAAGGTTAAGAGTACTAGAGATTCAGCAGTTAACATGACTGATGAAGTCACTGCCCCCATAAAGCTTATATTCTAGTGGGATGGATGGGGACAGACAATAAGCAAGGAAACAAGTATAAGTAATCTCAAGTAAATAAAATAGGAAGATGATACATTAGGGAAGAACTGACTGGAGGAGGTAGGAGGCAGTGGGATGGGGTAAGGGCTGGAGAGGATGATTACTTTAAAACAGGGATCAGAATACGCCTCTCTGAGGAAGTGACATTTGAGCTGAGACCTCTTAGTGAGAAAGAGCCAACCACGAATAGGAAAGAGTGAAGCAATTCGAGTCTAGAAATATTTGGGAGATAATTTCAGATGGGCTAGGATAGAAAAAAGGAAGAGTCAAGGATTGCCTAATTTTAAAGTAATGTATCTTGGAACCCCACTGATTAACATGACTGGGCCATTTTTCCAAGTTCCATGTAGCCTTACCTCTACTTTCACTCCATCTCTATTAATCAGCAGATTCTCTATTTGTCACATGTTTGAATATTATAGCTATCTGTTTGAAAAATTCAGTATTCATCATCCTTTGGTTTAATGCCAAAAATTCTCATTGAAAATGTCTCCATATTTTTATCTCAAATGGAACAATGACCCATTCAGTTATTAAGTCCACCCTGGTATTTGCCCATGTAAAATATGCCTTTAAAAACCATGAACAAAACCTTTGGTGAATTTACATGAAAACTTGTGACCAAAAAAAAAAAAATCTCCTTATTTCATCCCAGATAAATTAATAAAAACCCTAAGGGTTTGTTTAATGCAATTTTATGCTAAACATATTCAATATTATGTTAGAGTGATGGCTTCCCTTAGCAGTGTTGGAGACTGCATACAAGAAGCATTTAATTATGAATGCCATAATTTGCTCAATTGATGCCTGTCTTTTGTCTGCCAACCATAGATAATTTTCTCTAAATAAATGCAACCATGAAAATAATATTTAAAACAGGGAAATAAAAATGTATTTGCTTGATATAAACCAAACACTGCATAGTCAAAATTCACTGCCCTAGTAGCAAATAAGCATCCCTTAAATTCAAATTCCAAAGGTATCATCTGTTCATTTAGGAGCTATGTCTCAGATAAGAATTAGAGGATGTATTTTTATATGTAATTTGGGGATTTTGTTTTCAATGAGAAGCTGATTTTAAAGTAACATTAAAATTGTACTCATTTGTATATTTTAGTGCTTTTTAGCAAGCCATCAGATAACACAACCAACAGCACCTGATTTTATGCACAATCAATTAATAAGAAGTAAAAATTTCACTCTTCTCCCCAAGCTAGATTTTATTCCAAAGACTTAAGTTCTTTGTCACAAATGGAGTCCCCCAATGAAAAAGATATTGAAAGTGGAAAATATTTGGAAAGTTCAGCCCTCCTTTTTGTCATCAGTGAGTCTGTGCCCTTGACTGTCATAACTATTGAAGTTTATACTTCTGAATTTTTCTACTATTTATGTCAACTGTAGCATAAAACAGGAAAGTGCTTTTTTTAAAAAAATTAGAATAAAAAAAAGGAATTATGCTTTCCTATTACATTTCTTACTTCATATCACTATCAGCATGAGGGTCATTTTATGACCATTATCTTTGTCCCCAACTCTTCAAAGTTGTTAAGTCAGGCAGTGAATACCCACTGGGACAACAAAGGGTGAAGTCTGTGTCATGGCCACCACAGAAGAGGCCACGGCGACATAGACACAGCGGCTAAACCAGTCGCATACTTAAACATTGATGGAACTGAGAACTTACCTGGTTTGATTTTCATTCAACCAAGAATTCCCATTTCCATTTACAATTAAGTGGACAAGATCCACTCAGACATGAGCAACTGCTTAACAACTCAGGGCTTACTGTCCCTTTTTTCCAAAGCTTAAAACAGTCCATCCGTATTTCTGCTCTGAATTCTAGTAGTGTTCAGAAAAACTATATTACTTTTGATAAGACAAATACCAAGACTGCTGTTTACAAAGATTCTTCATTAGTTGCCTTAAATACATACCTTCCAGTTCTTAAGTGAAAGATTGACATAGATGGCTTTCAAAAAGAAGTTAAGAGGTTTTTAAATAATATTCCTTTACCTATTTTTCCAAGTCTATGGAGCTATACTGTGTTAATGAGTTTGAATATAACACCAGGAAAGCAGCTGATATTACACTGTAGAAAGAGTTCCAATCCCAGAGTAAGAGAATTTGGGTTTGAGTCGTACTTCTGCTGATCACTTTGGTTAGATTACTTATAGCCCTCAAACATTACAGCCTCCCTTCGCAACCTTATTTTCCACTATTCCTCCTTCATGTCCGCTTCCTGCAATCAAACAATAACTACTCAGTTTTCCCATTGCCATTGGGCCTTTCCTATCTCCGTATCTTTGCTTATGCGTGTTTCCTCTGCTTGCAATGCCTATTGCTCAGTTCTGCATATCTAAGTCCTTCCTATTCTCTAAGTCTCAGTTTTTTCCCCAGAAAGAGTTTATTTTGTCTTCCTCTGAAGCCCTCAAAAGTACTTTAACAGTACATGTTATAATGTATCTGGTTGCATGTTTTTTAACTATAAACTATTCTCAAGGATGGACTTTGATTAATCTTTGTCACTCCAGTGCCTCGTGTGATACATGTATTTGTTGCAAGATTGAATGAACGAATGTACAGCCGAAGGAATCTTTATTTTCTTGTTCATAAAATGAGGGAAATAGTACCTACCTTACAGATTGTCCTGAGTATTACATTTAATTAGAACGTTGTAAATAAATATCCTTTCTAAACACTAGCAGACTCAAAAAATGTAAGGTATTTTAATAATGTTTTATAATAGGAACTTGAAGCACTGACTTAATCTCTAACAAAAAAGTCAAGAGAGAAAATAAATATTAGGAATAAAATTATTTCTGTGTGTCATGAGTCAGGCTTCAGTAAGTATTCCTTTGATCATGACTTTGGAAAGGCGCATTGTGTGGAAACTTCATTGCTTCAGCAATTGAAAGCAACTCTTTCATCTCTACATTATTTGTGTCAAACTGGTCTGGATGGTAAGGATTGACACTTGTCCTCCATCGTGATACACATGTGTGAATGTCACTGATTTTAGATGGAGTTCTCGGTTTCAAATTTGCGGAACCACAGAACCCATCATGGTTACAATTAAGCTGCCTATTTGTTCCAAATACTCTGATGATATTTTACTTAAAGTGCTAGTGACGTTTTTTAGTGTATCCAAAAGTGGTTGTCGTAACAAAGGCAGGTTTAGGGTAGAATTTAACACTAACCAGATAATTTACCAAACTGTTTGGCAGGGCCTATTGCTCCACAACCTAGCAAACATCAGGAACATAGCACACAGCATCATGTCTGGCATACAACAGATTTGCAGTAAATATTTAGAATGAATAGAGGTGGAAGTTAGGACTCATATGGTTTTGGGGATTCCATTCAGAATAAGGGAAAATCAACAAAAGATTAAAATTACAACGGATTAATGGGTTTCTTTCTATTAACTACTAACCCTGTGATTCCGAACTTGGTAGTGGTATGGAAAACAAACAACCCACTGTGTGATCAATATTGAGATATAAGGATTCCTCCGAATTGTATTATACTTTACTTTGCCAGGGCCATTTGATTACTCTCCAGGCTAAGAAACCAATATAGGACAGCCAATAAGAGCACAACCTCTAGAATCAGACCAGGGCCTAGAAATGGGCAGTTTTACTAACTACTTATATAAGTTGGGCAAGTTATTTGACCTCTCCAATTTTGTTTATTACCTGTAAAATGGAAATTTTTATAAGACTTAACTAAGATAGTGGATACAAAGCACACTAGACAATGCTTGGTCCATAATAAAGATCCAATAAATGTTAGCCATCATTGTCTGTCTATTAGGGGCCCTTATAAAGCAGATATTCTACCCATTCCTCTTGTATAGATCATGTAAACCATATAAGCCTCAATTTTCTTAATCTGTAAAATATGGGAATAATAAAACCTACATTATTGAAATGTCTTGGGGATTAAATGATGTGATACATGTGAAAAACCCTGGAATCATAGGGAAAAGTGAGACATTAAAAGAGATATAGGGAATTTCTTGGAAAAGCAGGGGCAAGCTTGAATGCATTTCTCTGATTCCTTCTGTATCCCCTCGGAAATGACCAATAGATATATTAATAAGAAGAAAAAAACCTATATTAGCATAGGAAATGAATGATGGGTGATGTATACCTGGCAGTTATTTCGAAAGTTCCTACAAGATAGAAGGCAAAGTGAACTCAGTTGAAGACATACAAGATATACGATTCCTCATACATGAAGAACTTGCCAAGGTAGTAATCAGAGAAGACTTAGAAGGTTAAGGGCAGGCAGTAAAGAAATACATGGGCAGTGAGGAGGTACCGTTGGACTCTGACAGTCCCACTGGAAAGCACACCAGCTGCTGGAGATCAGCAATAAGGATCATGTGACAGGCTTACTCCTGACTTACACTTAGGGGAGACATTGTCACAGTGGGTTCTTAATGAGGACAACTGTGTCAAGTAAAGAATGAGGATACTGCCCCAGTTAACTCGTGGCTGCTCACCTCAAATACAGAAAAGAAGCACTGGAACAGAGAGAAAACTCCCTCTTGTGACTGCCCGTTAGTTCTGATCTTCTCCTAACTCGTGACCAGTAGACCAGTGGTTCTCAATTCTTAGTGTACATCAGACTCATGCGGAGGGTTTGTTAAAACATCGATTTCTGGGGCCAACCACCAAATATTCTGGAGCAGGGCCTAAGAATCTGTATGTCTAGTAAGTTTCTAGGGGATGCTAATGTTGTTGATATGGGGAACACACCATGAGAACCACTGCTCTAGACCTGTACTGTCATTTACAGGAGCCACTACTACATGAGACTATTTAAAATAAAATTTAAATTAATAAAATCAAATAAAACTAAAAATTCAATTCTTGATTTGCACCAGCTTGATGTCAAATGCACAATAGTCCCCTGTGGCTAAGGCTACCATATTGGACAGCACAGATATAGAACATCTGTCTCAACATAGGGTATTCTATTGGAGAGCCCTGCTTTAGACTAACCAAGTAAAAATGCAGTGAACAGGGCCACCACCATGCACCATTGCAGGAGGCACATTTGTACCATGTGCACAGGTGTCCTAGGAGTTGTGCAACATGGCAGAACTGGAAATTAATCTAAGTTTTTTCTTTCTTCCTTCTTTTGGATTCTAAGATGAAAAGATCCTAAGATGAAAAGACCCTAAAGATGAAAAGACCCTAAAAATGAAAAGAAGGAATCCCTAAATCTCTGATAGAACTCATCTCAATTCCCCAAAATAGACAAGACAAGACCTCCCTCTGCAAGAGTAAGCAAGTGAAAAAAGAACTGGATATATTAAAAGATACCTCAGAAAAGAAGTCTTATTCTGAGGAATCAAAACAATGCCATCCTAGGACATAAAATTATTCTTTAGAAAAAGGAGTTTTCCAAAATACTAATGTCAAATGGATCTCAACAGTATTAAGTTGACTAATGCCATGTGAAGCTAGTTATGAAGAGCTAAAGCTGTAAAATCATAAAGCTTCATGTAGTTGAAAAATATTCATGGCACATTCAAAACCATAATGGAGGCAAAAAACACATTGGATCGTGAGAAACCCAAGTCAGTGGAGCCGAAGATTCACTCAAGACATTCAATAGACTGAAGAAATGTGTAGAGAAAGAAAAATTATAAGAGAAAAGATAAAACATAGAGGTAAGATCCAAGAGATCCAATATGCACACAACAAAGATTTCAGAAGTAAGAGCATGACAGTAAAGTAAAAGCATCAATAAAAGAAAATAGAAGAAAACTTTTATTTTTCTTTTATGAGCTAAAAAAATGCCTTGAATTATTAAATCACCGATTTACTGAATATAGAAACATTTCTGGAAAAAACAGACTTTTACTGGGAAATTTTAATTTTTTATAATTTCAATGATAAGGAAAAGTCCTCTAAGAATTAACATTAACATGACAAAACAAACAATGGGGAAATGTTTATAGAATTTTTAGGGAAATGGATTAGGACTCAAGATACAAAAATTATATGCCCAGCCAAGGTATGCAAGATCACAGTAAGTCATCTTCAGATATGTATTCTAGAAAACAACCTATCTTTTTGAAATAAGTGCTCAAAGATATACTTCGATTGATAAAGGAAAGAATAATAATAAAATTATCCAGACCGGGCAAGGAAAATATTAGTATAAAAGATTCTGAAATATAAAATGAAAGTTGTAAGACACAAAATGTGTTTCCAAATAATTGTTCTCAATATGATTGTAATACAATATAAATCTAAAAAAATTGAAAAGATATAAAATAT
Organism: Lepilemur ruficaudatus; assembly: GCA_963574885.1. Taxonomy (NCBI): domain Eukaryota; kingdom Metazoa; phylum Chordata; class Mammalia; order Primates; family Lepilemuridae; genus Lepilemur; species Lepilemur ruficaudatus. The sequence goes on from CAUYRT010042418.1 coordinate 30,932, forward strand.
ACAGTGACATAACATTATGTGACTTTATTTATGACACTATTTGTTATTATTTATTTATTACATAACTTTATTTACGACCCTAGATTATTTTAATATAAATTGGAAAATGGGATGGGCATGAGTGGGGATTTAGGGCCTAGAGGTAACAGGGACACAAATTTCCTCATTTTAGGAATGCAAATGGCTTAGCAGTCAGAAGCATGAGTACCTAGTTAATATGCTGCTCTACCACCTAGTGGTTGTGTAACTCTGGGTGGTCACTTAACATCTCAGCATTAGGCTCCTCACCTATGCAATGGGAATACCATAATACCCCAGAGTTGTAAGAGAATGAATCAGATAATGCATACAAAGTACTTAGCACCCATAAGCACCCCGTAGTATTAGCTATTATCTTATAAAGGCAGAAATCAAAAGATACTCTTGAAAACAGAGGAAATAGGTCTGAGGATGATTTTTGTAACATAAAAGTAATGACTAAAAGAACTCGTACACACACACACACACACACACACAAACACACATCCTCCAAATCATTATAAAAGACCAAATATACTCTATGAAAAGAAAGGAACAAGAATGAATGTGTCAGTTATTTGAGTATTTCAGGTATTGATGTTATAGAGCCATTAGAATAAACATGTCTTATTTTTTAGGTGATATTTAAATTTTTTTAAAAAATTAGAAAGACAAACAGTGATTTTTGTTGGGGGAAAATATCTGTACATGGAAAACAAAAGACAAAAGATAATACATATGAAAATGTTAATAGTAATTATTGCTAGGTGTTAGAATTATGCGTGTCTTTTTCTTCTCTGTTTATTTTTACTAATAACTATAATGAACATATATCATGTTAAAAGCAGGAAAAAGGTTGTTTTATTTTTATGTAGCTTATTAACTACTGTTAACATTTAGGTATATATCACTCTAGACGTCTTCTTCATATGCAAACATCTATATATCTATTTCATTCAGTCAGTCAAAGAATATCTATTGATTACTATGTGCCAGGCTTTGTTGTAATCTTTGGATATAGAGTGGGGGAAAAAAGGATAAAAATCTCTCTCCTCCTAGGACAGCATAAATAAGTAAAATATATAATTGGAGGAGAGCAGCATAAACAAATAACCTTTATTTTTATATTGATAGGTGGCATGAAGAAAATATAAAGCATGGAAGGGGATAAGAATTAATGGTTGCCATTTTAAATAGGGTGATCCATCAGGCCCCATTGAGAAAATTATGAAGTAAAGCCTCAGTAGGAATAGACACTTGAAGATGGTTTTGGAGGGGGCCTTGTGGCTTCCTAAGGGAAGAGAGTGCCAGGCAGAAGTTACTACAAGTGCCAAGGTCATGATGCAGAAAAATGCCTAATGCATTAGAAGACTAGCAAGAGACAATGTGGCAAGATGTCAGTAAGTGAAAAGGAGAGTTCTACGAATTTATGTTAGAGAATCAAGCAGAGTGTCCACAGGCATGAGAAGACATGTGGCTCTAGTCTATTGAACGAGTTTTGGCTTTTACTCAGAGCGAATTGAGGTACCACTGAAAAGTTTTGAGCAGAGGAATAACATGATTTGATTGGGTTTTGCTAGAATAACTCTGATTTCTTTGTTGAGATATGCCTGAGAGGTACAAGAGTGGAAACTCAGAGGCCAGTTAGGAGGCTATTGCAACAATCCAGGGGAAAAACGATGGGGCCACCAAGATTTGCTGAGTGATGGGTATGAGGTGTGTGAGAAAGGAGGCATGAGGATGCCCCCAAGATGACTGAATACACAGGTCTGGAGTTCAGGGGAGAAGTCAGGTTGAAGATAGAAAATTGGGAGTTATCATTGTTTAGGTGATATTTTAAGTCCTTAGACTGGATGAGACCAGCAAGGGAATAAATGTAAGCAGAAAAGAAAGGGAAGAGGTCCAAGCATGCCAAGCCCTAGGGTACTTTGATGCTTAGACGTTTGAGAACATGAAGAGGATCGATCAAAGGAAAATGAGAAGAAACAGCCTGTGAGGAGGATGTAAATCAGAAGAGTGTGTTATCTTGGGAGCTAAATGAAAGTGTTTCATTCAGGAGAGGGGGTAATCTGTAACAATCATATAGTTTGTAGGTCAAGTACAGTGAGGGTTAGGAATGTCCCCTTTAGCAATGTGGAGACTTTGCTGATATTGATAAGGGATGTTTCAGTGGAGGGATATGGAACAAAAGCCCATCCGGAGTGGATTTAGGAGACTAGGATTTAAGAGATTCCTCTTCTGTAAAACTGGAACACCTCTTTCCATATTTCCCTACTTTAAGTTAATATTTCTCTTCCTGTATTAGAGTGGTGTAAACTGCAATTTGATTGCATTTCATTTTTTCCTATCCATAGAAAATTACATGATGCCCCCAAACCTGAAAATTGCTGTGAGATATTTTGTTAAATGAATATGCCATTTACCAACACCTCAGCTAAAATAGGTCTCGCCAGCTTCCGTGCTCATGAAAAACCCAAGCAAATATACAGACCCTTTTGCTTAGGTCCCCTGCCTGTTATTTTTGCAATGTCTTCTTTAATTGGTTGAAGAGTCATATGAAAAATAGCATAAATGATCAATTTTCTAAACCATTTTACGTACATTTAAAGCACGTCTAGTTTTTCTCTCTGGACCAGATAGAAACATGAGCAGAGTTGAGCATCATTCATTGTTGCCATGGCTATAGCACCAAAGCCCTTATAGAGGATTTTTGTTTTACATTAGATAATTCTTACCATAGCAACAGCAATGTTGGTTTAAAACATAACTCACTAGATATAATTTATCTATAAAATTTCTGTTTATTTTCTATGGTGCATCTTATTAATACGGATTACACTTTTGATGAGTCTTCTGCTCTTTTGAAATACAATGTGTCTTAGGATATATATGAGAAAAATCTAGGCTGCTCATTGCTTACAGGAATAGAAAACTCACAGGATACATTTGAATGCATTACATTCTCAGAGCTTTTATGGAGGATATTTGAGTGAGTTTGAGTTCAAATTCAAGGTATATTTTTTGAAACTTTAGTCAGCATGATTATTCATTTTAGAGTAATTAAAAATAATTTCTATCCTTTTTATATAGCAAAATCACTTTCCTTTGTATTTAAAGGTTATGGATATATTTTTTGTTTGTTTCATTTCTTCAGAACAGTTCTTTTTTTCACATTCATAACCCTTTGGAATAGCATAAAAATACAAAGTTTTTAAAATAAATTAAACCAAGGGACTGACACTCTTGAAAACAACAGACTTGAATGAAAGGGGCTTTTTCCTTTCTTCCCCCAATATAGTCTCTTCTGTTGGGGAGAATACGTGGTTACAGTGACTGCAGTATCACCAAGAAATACATTTTGGTAAGAGAGAAACAAAACCTCTTGGTTCCAAATGTAGTTATTCACTAGAGGCCATTTATTCATCTGGCTCTAGGCTATGGGAATTACTCTTAGCACAGAACTCCCTTTGAAACCTCTAACTCCCCAGGGGGTCAGAGATAGATGAGAAACTTCCCCTATGAACTTGGCTTATACATGGGAAACAAAGAAGTTAGTGGTTGAGGGTAACAGAGGAAAGGCGTGTGGGAAGGGTGAATGTAGCTAGCTTCCTTTGCTTGCAACAGGAGCTTCTTTCAATGCAAAGCTCATGCCAAGACAGATCAGGCACTCTACCAAAAAGATACAATAATTTAGTAATACAGTCTGCCCAGGCAGCTTAGCAGCTGGAAATGAGGGAGCCTTGGGATTTGCTATAAACGGTGGGGAAATTGGCTGATAGCCTCTCTCCTATATCGAGCAAAGGGAGCAAGAGAAAAGATTATAAATGTTTGAAATCAGAGCCAAACAGCATAGTCTGTTCTGGTCCAGGAGCTGCCAGGACTCCAACGTTCTCTGGCTCCTGCATTAAATGCTGAGTTTGGCAGAGTGTAGGGCTAATAGGCCAGGAAACAGGGCTTACCTGGATGCATTTTCTGAAAGGCAGCTGCTGATTTTAAATTGTTTAGTAGAGGGAGTGTTATTACGTGCTCTGTCTAATGCCATTCGGGATCTAAGCATAGCAACTATCTTTGGGCTAATTGTGCAATCAGAATAAATACCCGAAGGTCACTGCTGATACCTGGAAAGAGGCCCGGTGGGTAGTTTTCAAACTCCAGTGATACTCAGGTAGGACACGCCAGTGGATGACAGCACCTTGTACTGATGCTGTAGGAAGTTCTGGGGTGAGCCATAAACACAAAGCCCTGTAATGTATTAGAAAAAACCAAGTTGTGGACTAGCCAGGTGTATATCTCATATTGGCTCTTCTATTCATTAGCTGTGTGGTTCCTCATCAGTGCAAATGTCATAGTAATACCTACCTCAGAGGCTTATGTGAGGATTCAATGAGATAGGGTGACCTTGAACATAGAAGGCATACAATAAATGTTGGTTTCCTTTACCTGGTATGGAATCGTATTCCCTTCCAAGGAATTAGAGATTATTTAAATTAATTGCACATACTTTTAGAAACTTCAATGGATTTTTGACCTTGAGGAATTAGGGGAATGTCAATTCTATAGCTGCCTCTGTGGTTCGTTGTTATGTGTTTACTCACACTCTATCTCAGCATGTAGGTGAGCTGGAAAGACATACTAGCCAGTACACACGAGCTCCATGACTGGGAAAAAACAGATAAATAAACTATAATAAAATTCTTATAAGTTTATATTATAAATGACAATAAAGGAGATAAAATTTCTTCCTAATATTTCTAATAAGACCCAGCACCCCTTTAAAAGTTTGCAGAGAAATATTGACAGTATATAGTTTCAAAGTTTATCTCCTTGTTATCTTTAGTCAAATCAAGTTGATGTAGGATTTATATACAAAACGCACTCTGTGATTATTTTGCGTGACTATCTTTTTTCACTAAATATCATAGAGTAGTTGAAACTCTTTAAAAATTACCAAACCAGTTCTGGGGACAAGATGGCAGACTAGAAGCAGCCCGCATGCACCGCTATCAAGGAGAGGATCAAAAGTGGCACCAATGGATGAGCCTTCTTGGAAAGAGCAGTGTGAATCGCCACAGAACTGATGGGGGACATTTAAAGTGAAGGAGAAGGTAACAGAGTGATCCATTCTGCAAGATTGGAAGGTACCTGGGGGAGGCATCCCCATGTGAGAAGGACAAGAGGAGAGAGCTGTTGGGTTCCACACACCCCCTCCAGGCACTGCAGCCTGAGCTGTGAGGGGCCCCCACTGCCACCACAGACCTCCAAACTGATCAGGGAGCTTCAGGGCCTGGGGGAAGCACTGGAACCTCGGGTGCAGCTGCAGAGCCCGAGGCAGTGCTAGAACCTCAGGCGCAGAGCTTTGAGGGTGCAGAGGCAGTGCTGGAGTCTCAGGGTTAGAGACTTGGAGTCTGTGCAGAAACACTGCACCAAGAGCAGGAGTAGCAGGGACCTGATGGCTTCTGTTCCTGGGTTACTGCAACTAATGCCATTCTGACCTCTCAGGTCCAGAGCACTAGGTCTACATGGGGCTCAGCTTTGCTGCAGCCACCTCCACATCATTTCTGCTGGGCCAGGGAGGGAGTGGGAAGAGTGGACACTCTCCTATACCATGCTGAGCACCCCTCCACCCCAACAGGGAATTTGAGCAGAACGGGCACCACAGATGCCACCTGAGAAGGCTCACAGTGACTTAGGTGGGACCTGGGCAGGGGGAGTGTCCCAGCTGCCAGGTGGCATTGGCCCTGGAGCCCTACCCTGGTAACACCCACACTGTCACCTGGCCCCATGTGGCTCCACCTCCACTCTTCCCACACTGCTTTCCAATCCTTTCCAATCCACCCCTGCAGCTCCTAACCTGCTTCCAGGCCATGGTTCCTGCTCCCAAGCTCCCACTGCCTCCAGGTGTGGCTCTGTCCCTGAGGCTCCAGCACTGTCCCCAGGCCCCAAGGCTCTGTCTCCCAGACTCTACCACTGCCTCTGCGCTCTACCCCTGAGGCTCTAGCACTCCTGAGGGACCACCAGGGCTCCACTCCTGAGGGTCCACTGCTACTGCAGGGCCCCAACCTACCTCCAAGGCTCCAACTGGCCACTTAGTGGGAACTACTCCTGTGATCCAGTGCTCTGATGGGGATCTGCCAGCCTTGAACCACCATTGCATCTGGACCCATTTGGAGCAACTGCCCCTGGCCTGGACACCCACTAACACTGCCTAGATAGCCTCATCCAGCTGCCATTGTCACCTCCATGGGGAGACTAACCAGAGCAATCCCCTGAAGTGTTAGCCTCCATGGAGAGGGTCTCACCCACCCCCCCAACCCAAGCTCCCAACACCATCCTGGGGAACAACCCATCACTCCACACGAAGATCATCCAGCACCAGCTTGAACTGTGACATTCACAGGAGAATAGGACAAAACAGAATAGCTGGATTGCAGGCTCTCAGTGCATTTGCCTCTCCCCTGCCAGTCAGTCTTCCAGGATAGGACACAAAAGGGCCATCTAGGGACCTCTTCTTCTCACTAAGTAAGAGAGTTACCAGCAAATGGGAACAGGTGAGCTGCAAACCTATCACCCCTGAGCTGAGAGAAGAGGATTCAGATGAGAACAAACCAGCAAAAGAACTCTGGCAACATGAAAAACAAACCAGTTCGACACCCCCAAGGGATTACAGTGGGTCTACAGCAATGGACCCCAACAAAAAGAAAATCATTAATATGTCAGAAATGGAATTCATAATATGGATGGCAAATAAGATGAATGGAATTGAGGAGAAAATTGAAAACAAGCCAAACAAAGCTAAAAAAAAATTCAGGATATCAATGGAAAAAATGAAAAGGTTGCTAAAGAGCTAGACAATATTAGAAGGATATAATTGAACTTAAAGAAATGAAAGAGTCATTTAGGGAATTACAAAACACAGCAGAAAGCTTCAACAGGCTAAACAAGCAGAGGAAAGAATTTCAGAGCTTGAAGACAAGGCTGTGGAACTAACCCAGTCAGTCAAAGATGCAAATCAAGTAAAAGAAGAATGAACTATCATTCAGAGAAATATAGGACTATGTAAAGTGAGCTAATATATGAATTACAGGTATCCCTGAGGAGGATGAATAAAAAGCATGGAAAACCTTTTTGAGGGAATTATTGAGGATAAGTTCCCTGATATCACTGGAGATTCAGATATCCACCTACAAGATGGTCTTCATACACTGGGAAGATTCATAGTAAATAGAAGGACATCTCCAAGATGTCACCCAGCTGCCACTGTCACCTCCATATCAAAATCATCAATTTGGCCAAAGTCAAAATGAAGAAGAAAATTCTACATGCAGAAAGATGAAAGCAACAACTAACCTAAAAAGGAAAATCCATCAGGCTCCAAGACTTCTCAGTGGAGACCTTATAAGCCCAAAGGGATTTTTAGTTTTCTTAAACAGAACTACTGTCAGCCAAGAATTGTGTATTTTGCAAATCTAAGTTTTATGAATGATGGAAAAATAAAGACTTTTCTAAATAAGCAAATACTAAGGGAATTTGTGACTACTAGACCTGCCCTACAGACAATACTCTGAACTGTATTATACATGGAAGAGCACAATACATACCCACTAGTATAAAAAACACCTGAAAGTTAAAGTTCACGGCTTTTATAAAACAATAGCACAAGAGGGATAATAAAACAACAAGGTGCCATGCAACATGATGAACAGAACAGTATCCCACACATCAACACTAACACTGAATGTGAACAGTCTTAATGCTCCACTTAAAAGACATAGAGTGGCTAAATGGATGAAAAACACACCCCAAGTATATACTTTCTCCAGAAGCACATCTAAAATACAAGGATACACACAGACTCAAGGTGAAGGGATGGGAAAAAAATATTCCACACAAACAGGAACCAAATATGAGCAGGTATAGCAATTCTCATGTCAGATAAAATAGACTTTAAATCAACAGTGAAAAAAGACAAAGATGGTCATTATATAATAGTAAAGGGAGCAATTCAGCAGGAAGACATAACAATCCTAAAAATACATGCACCTAACACAGGAGCTCCCAAATTCATACAGCAAATTCTATTAGATCTAAGCAAAGAAATAAACAGTAGCATCATAGATACTGGGACTTCGACACCCCCACAGAGCTGGAAAGAGCATTGAGGCAGAAAATCAATAAAGAAACACTGGACTTAACTGGAACTCTAGAACAAATGGACCTAATAGACACTTACAAAACATTCTACCCCAAAACTACTGACTATACATGCTTCTCATCAGAACATGGGACATTCTCCAAAACTGATGATATCTTAGGTCACAAAACATGTCTCAGAAAATTTAAAACAAAAAAATTGAATCATACCATGTATCTTCTAAGACCACGATGGAATTAAACTAGAAATCAATTCCAGGAGAAACACTCAAATCTACACAAGGTCATGGAAATTAAACAACATGCTGCTGAATGATCCTTGGGTCAAAGATGAAATTAAGATGGAAATCTAAAGGTTCCTTGAACTGAACAACAAAGGGGACACAAGCTATCAAAATCTATGAGATATAACAAAAGTAGTCCTAAGAGGAAAGTTCATAGCCTTAAATGCCTACATCAAAAAGACAGAAAGATCAAAAATTAACAACCTAATGTCACGTCTCAAAGAACTGGTAAAGGAAGAGCAAACCAACCCAAGCCAGCAAAAGAAAAGAAATAACCACTCATGAATTGACGGGCACTTGGGTTGTTTCCATGACCTAGCAATAGTGAATTGTGCTGCCATAAACATTCGCGTGCAGATGTCTTTATCATAGAATGTCTTATCCTCTTTTGGGTAGATGCCTAATAATGCTATTGCTGGATTGAATGGTAATTCTATTTTTAGCTCTTTGAGGCATCTCCAAATTCTTTTCCACAAAGGTTGCACCAATTTGCAGTTCCACCAGCAGTGTAAGAGTGTTCCTGTCTCTCCACATCCTCGCCAGCAAATGGTGGGAGTGTTCACTAGGAATTTGGGGGGTGGGGGGGTAAACCCACATCTGAGCGATGTGGTGGGCACTGTGGAGGGGTGGGACATGCTTGAAAAGTGGTTGGGGAGTGGAATTAGGGGTCTCAATGGGGCAAAGGAATTCCTCAAAAACTGATTTATGTGATTAACTGTACACCTCGGTAAATTTGCTGAAAATCATTTAATTGTACACTTAGAGTGGAGTAAAGGCATGATATGTAAAGTATACTTCAATAAAGAAAAATAAATAAATAAAAATTAACAAAAGAAATAACAAATCTCAGAACGAAATGTAAACATATATACATATATATAACTTATATATATAAATATGTATATGAAGGATCAAAAGGTAATTCTTTGTAAAGATAAACAAAATTGATAGACCGTTAGCTATATTAACCAAAAATAAAAGATAAAGGACTCAGATATGCTCAATCAGAAATGAAAATGGAGACATTACAACTGATAATGCAGAAATACAAAATATTATTCATGCCTACTGTGAAAACCTCTTTGTACACAAATTAGAAAACTGTACAGCCAACAAGGACCTAATATCCATAATCTACAAATAATTCAAATCAGCAAGAAAAAATGAAATAACCCCATTAAAAAGTGAGTAAAATACATGAGTAGAGCCTTTTCAAAAGGTGATATACAAATCACCAACAGACATGAAAAAATGCTCAACATCACTGATCATAAGGGAAATGCAAATTAAAACCATTGTGAGATATCACCTTACCCCTGACAGGATGACCATTATTAACAAATCAAAAAACAATAGATGTTGGCATGGTAGCAGTGAATAAAAGAACACTTATACACTGTTGGTGGGACTGTAAATTAGTAAAACCTCTATGGAAAACAGTATGAAGATTCCTCAAAGAACTAAAAGTAGGCCTACCATTTGATCTCACAATCCCATTACTGGTTATCTATCCAAAGGAAAAGAAGTCATTATATCAAGAAGACACCTGTACCCAAATATTTATTGCAACACAATTCATAATTGCAAAGATGTGGAATCAACCTAAGTACCCATCAGTTCATGAGTGGATAAAGAAAAGGTAATACACACACACACACACACACCCCATGCTGTACTACTCAGCCATAAAAAGGAATGAAATAATGTCTTCTTCAGCAACGATTATCCTAAGTGAAGTATCTCAGGAATGGAAAAACAAACACCACATGTACTCTCTAATAATTGGGAGCTAATCAATGGACACGAGATGTAAAGGTCATTGGAAATCAAGAAGGGGAGGGGAGATAAAAACATACCTATTGAGTACAAGAACACTATTCAGTTGATGGGTACACTAAAAGCCCTGACTTAAGTATTATAAAAGATATCCATATAACAAAAACATTTGTAGTCCCTTAATATTTTGAAATTTAAAAAAACTAAAAAAAACCCTTTGCTGAATATTTATTTTGAAGTAATTACATATTTACAGGAAGTTGCAAAGATAGTACAAGGATGTACCCTTAACTAACTCCATTTCCCACAATTGTCACATCTAATGTAATTATAGTACAATTTCAAAATCAGAGAATTGACATTGATACAATGTGTGTGTACAATTATATGTCATTTTATCCCAGGTGTAGATTTATGCACCACCACCACAATCAAAATATTAATACTGAACTGTTCCATCACCATGAGATCTCCTTGTGCGACCCATGCATAGGCACACCTATCCTCCAACCTTTCGTTCATCCCTTATCCCCCAGAACCACTTATCTGTTTTCCATCTCTATAGTTTTGTCATTTTGAGAATTTTTTTTGAGTCCATAATTAGAATAAGCTTTTCCTTCATGTATAAAATAAAGTCTTTTTATGATGAAAGGGTCGAGTTCAGGGTTACATGTTGCATTTGGTGGTAACGTCTCTTTAGTCTCCTTCATTCTGGAAAAGTTCCTATGACTGTCCTTGACTTTCGTGACTTTGAAACTTTTGAAGAACTTGACATATCTCGAAGTGTTGGCCAGTTACTTTGTAGAATGTCCCACAAATTGGGATTCTCTGACTTTTCTTCATGATTAGATTGAGGTTATACATCTTTGGCTCTTTGGCAGGAAAATCCAGAAGTGATTCTGCATTTTTCTCATTGCATCCTATCAGATGGGTTATGATTTTGATTTGTTCTATTATTGACAATGTTCACCTTGATTATTTGATGAAAGTAGTGCCTCCCAGATTTCGTCACTGTAGAGTGTGATTCTTTTTCTCTTTGCAATTAATAAGTATTTTGTGGGGAGACAATCTGAAATTATTTGAATTTCTCATTCCTAATCAAACTTTTAAATTTATTTTTATGGGCTCGTGTTTTCCTATTTTATTCAATGGATTATAATCCATTACTATCATTATTATTTTGTTCCTAAAATTGTCCTCAATTTAACCAACAGAAACCCATTCGAGCTGGCATCTCTCTTCTGTTGACATGGCCCTTCATTCTTAGTACTTCCTTGCTTTCTGACATAAGGAGTTGTAGGCTCATCTTGCACTTTCCCTGATGTCAGTCATTTTTCAATGGATACATGTTTCTTTCAGTGGAAATTTTATTTAGAAGCCAAATCTGAGCTTTATTTATTTCTATTGAGATGTCAATTCCCCAGGCCCTCTCAGTGCAGAGAGTTAGGTACTGTATGTATGTAAGTACATATATACGAAAATACATATTTACCCCTCTCTGTCTCTTTCCTTCTCTCTGTCTCTCTAATGCTGATATCTCCCATTCCAATCTAACATCACACATTGAGTTTTCTCCCTCTTCATATTTTTAAAACCCTCATTAAACAGGGAGAAACCTGGCTCCCATTATCTTTGATGTAGTTACCTATTTAATCAATCCCTATGTAAGTACCCAATCTCCCATATTCACTGCCATCTCCTCCCCGCTAGGACATCTTAATCGCTCTGATAGATATTTGATTCCCCATGCCAGTTCATCCCTCTGTGTAAACACCCTGCTTATCCTTCTGGGACTCTGCCACCTACAGCAAGCCTTCCCACATGTGGATATCCTTCTTTCCCTGATGGGGCTTTGACAGCCCCTGCCAGGCCACCCGTACATGAATACTTTCCTCTTCTGGATGTGGATTCCCTCTTCATCCTGTGTTCTGACACTCCTTGCTAAGCTGACCCTCTGCAGGGATATCCTCCTTGCTTTGCTCAGTTTCTGACTCCTGCAAGGCCACTCACCCTGCATGGATTCCCTTCTCACCCTACCTGGCCTCAGACCCTCCATGCTGGGCCACTCTCCCACGTGGACATCCTCTGAACCCTGCTTGGGCTCCAACATGCCATGCTGGGTTGCCCCCAACATAGACACTACTAGTACCCTGCTGAGGCTCTGTTACTTCACTCTGGTCCAGTGCAAACCCTCCCCTCCGGGACTGCAAATTGGTGCAACCTTTGTGGAAAAGAATTTGGAGATGCCTCAAAGAGCTAAAAATAGAATTACCATTTGATCCAGCAATCGCATTATTAGGCATCTACCCAAAAGAGCACAAGACATTTTATGATAAAGACATCTGCACCTGAATGTTTATGGCAGCACAATTCACTATTGCTAGGTCGTGGAAACAACCCAAGTGCCCGTCAATTCATGAGTGGATTGTTAAAAT
>CAUYRT010042424.1:0-24879 GCA_963574885.1 Lepilemur ruficaudatus
TTAAGAGTATTGGCTCTGGCCGGGCGCAGTGGCTCACGCCTGTAATCCTAGCACTCTGGGAGGCCGAGGCGGGCGGATTGCTCAAGGTCAGGAGTTCGAAACCAGCCTGAGCAAGAGTGAGACCCCGTCTCTACTACAAACAGAAAGAAATTAATTGGCCAACTAGAAATATATAGAAAAAAAAAATTAGCCGGGCATGGTGGCACATGCCTGTAGTCCCAGCCACTTGGGAGGCTGAGGCAGAAGGATTGCTTGAGCCCAGGAGTTTGAGGTTGCTGTGAGCTAGGCTGACGCCACGGCACTCACTCTAGCCCAGGCAACAAAGTGAGACTCTGTCTCAAAAAAAAAAAAAAGAAAAAGAAAAAAAGCCTAACACCTCTGTTAACATGATCACCAGGTCATCAGTTCAATTATACATGATTGTGAGCTCACAATGCTCACTTCTGTACACAAGTCTCACTCTGTGTAATTGACTGGTCAAACCTGGGTCACAAGCCTATTTCCCAGCTGCAAGAGAGACTGGGGATGCAAGTTTTCTGGGAAAGTGGGACCAATAATGTATGAAATCATCAACTTAAAAACACTGGGCAACCCAAAATGGCAAAAGTCTACTACAGCATGCTAAAAAAAACCCACCATCTAACTAACCAGATATTGTATGGTTAATTTTTTTCGTGAAGTCATTGCATCCAAATATTTTACCTCAATGTGGTAACACATTTAAAGCCAGTTTCTCAATTTAAGGGACATAAGGGGTAATCTAGGGGTGTGTGAAGCCACATGACTGACAAATAAGCAACATTTTCAGAGAATATTAGTTCTGCTTCATGGTAAGTACAAGCATACCGTGTTTTATTGCACTTCACTTTACTGTGTCTTTTAAAATTGACGGTCTGTGGCAACTCTGCATTGAGCAAGTCTATTGGCACCATTCTTCCAACAGCACATGCTCAATTTGTGTCTCTGTGTCACATTTTGGCTAATTCTCACAATATTTCAAACATTTTCACTATTATTATATCTGTTACATTGATCTGAGATCAGTGATATTTGATGTTACTACTGTAACTGTTTCAGGGCACCACAAACCATACCCACTGGCCATTCCCTGTCTCTCTCCCTCTCCTCAGGCCTCCCTATTCCTTGAAACACAGCAATATTGAAATTAGGCCAATTAATAACCCTACGATGGCATCTAAGTGTTCAAGTGAAAGGAAGAGTCACATGTCCCTCACTTTAAATCAAAAGCTAGAAATGATTAAGCACAGTGAGGAAGGCATGTCAAAAGCTGAGATAAGTGGAAAGGCAGGACTCTTGGGCCAGTTAGCCAAGTTGTGAATGCAAAGGACAAGTTCTTGAAGAAAATTAAAAGTGTTACTCCAGTGAATACATGAATGAGAAGAAAGCAAAACAGCCTTATTGCTAATATGGAGAAAGTTTTAGTGGTCTGGATAGAAGATCAAACCAGCCACAACATTCCCTTAAGCCAAAGCCTAATCCAGAGCAAGACCCCTAACTCTCTTTAATTCTATGAAGGCTGAGAGAGGTGAGAAAGCTGCAGAAGAAAAGTTGGAAGTTAGCAGAGGTTGGCTCACAAGGTTTAAGGAAAGAAGCTGTCTCCATAACAGAAAAATGTAAGGTGAAGCAGCAAGTGTTGATGGAGAAGCTGCAGCCAAGTTATCTAGAAGATCCCGCTAAGATCACTGATAAAGGAGGCTACCCGAAATAGATTTTCTATGTAGACAAACAGCCTTCTATTGGAAGAAGATGCCATCTAGGACTTTCATAGCTGGAGAGGAGAAGTCAGTATCTGGCTCCAAAGCTTCAAAAGACAGGCTGACTCTCGTTTGGGGTGATCTTAAATTAAAGCCAATGCTCATTTACCATTCTGAAAATCCCAGGGCCTTTAAGAATTATGCTAAGTCTACACTGCCTGTGCACTAGAAATGTAACAAGGACGACTAGATGATAGCAGTTATTTACAGCATGGTTTACTGAATATTTTAAGCTAACTGTTGCGTCCTACTGCTCAAGAAAAGATTCCTTTCAAAATATTGCTACTCACTGACAATGCACCTGGTCATCCAAGAGCTCTGATGGAGATGAGATGTACAAGGAGATTAATGTTGTTTTCATTCCTGTTAACATAGCATCCATTCTGTAGCCCATGGATCAGGGAGCAATTTCGACTTTCAAGTATTATTTAAGAAATACATTTCATAAGGCTATAGCTGTCACAGATGGTGATTCCTCTGATGGATCTGGGCAAAGAAAATTGAAAACTTTCTGGAAAGGATTTACCATTTTAGATGCCATTAAGAATATTCATGATTCATGGGAGGAAGTCAAAATATCAACATTTAACAGGAGTATGGAAGAAGTGGATTCCAATCTGCATGATTGACTTTGAGGTTCGAGACTTCAGCAGAAGAAATCACTGCAGATGTGGTAGAAATAGCAAGAGAACTAGAATTAGAAGTGGAGCCTGAAGATGTGACTGAATTATTACAATCTCATGATAAAACTTGAATGGATGAGGAGTTGCTTCTTATGGATGGGCAAAGAAAGTGGTTTCTTGAGATGGAATCTACATTGTTAAAACAACAACAAAGTATTCAGAATATTACATAAACTTAGCTGATAAAGCAGTGGCAGGGTTGGAGAAGACTGACTTCAATTTTAAAAGTAGTTCTGATGTGGCTAAAACGTTATCAAACAGCATTGCATGCTACAGAGAAAACTTTCATGAAAAAAAATGTTGATCAATGTGGCAAACTTCATTGCTGTCCTATTTTAAGAAACTGTCACAGCCACCCCAACCTTCAGCAACCACTATTCTGACCAGTCAGCAGCCATCCACATGGAGGCAAGACCCTCCACCAGCAAAAAGATTACAACTTGCTGAACACTCAGATGATCCTTAGCATTTTTTAGCAATACAGTATATTTCAATTAAGGCATGTACTCTTTTTTAGACAAAATGCGATTGCACACTTAATAGACTACAGTATAGCATAAACATAACTTTTATATGTACTGAGTAACCAAAAAGTTTATGTGACTCGCTTTATTACAATATTCACTTTACTGTAGTGGTCTGGAACTGAACCCACACCATCTCTGAGATATGCCTATAATGTACAATGCAGATACACATACAAGTCTATTATGGAATAGAACTCAGCATTTCAATGAATTCATGCAATAAATCCTTAAAAAACTTAAAGAGATGGCACTGTTGTAATTATCAACGTTGGCCTCCCCCTCATATGTCACACTGTAAATGCTGGTAGAAAAGGTTCTGGAGTCCCACAGGGAGCCATTAGCACCTACTCATTTACCAGTATGGATCTAACTATAACACAGTTAAGTCCTAAACTGGTGACCAGACACAGGACAGGCATGTCTATAGGGTTAACAGAGAGGAGGATCCACTAGATACATACATGATATAGAAGAGAAGCCACTGAACGAGGAAGAAGATACTGACATGAGAAGATGGGGGTGGGAGAAAGGCACCTTTGATAAGAAAAATATTTATCGAACATTCCCACATGCAGGCCAACGTGCTACATGCTGAGGCTGCAACAATCAACACTCCATGGAGCTTATAGTAGAAAACAGATACCACCTGCTTATCCATTTTTGCTAAAGCCTACCCCTACTTAAACTTCTGGTTTTAGTATTTCCTTTATTACTCTCAGGTAAAGGTCAAACTGGACAGAATAAAGGCCATATAAAGAAAGAAACTCAAGATCCTGGGATGTAGCTGGGGTACAACCATCAAAGCAAGGCATGTAATCCATAAATCCATGTTATTTCTTGAAATTCTCCCAGCTTTACATGCTCATTCTTAGACCTGTGTCTTTGAATACGCCCTCTGCCTATAAATCCCTTCCCCCCTACCTGGTGTTCTGGGCCTCCTTTAAGACTCTTCACAAGCTCTAAGAAATCATTTCCTTTCCTAGTCTCTTTAAGTCAGCGTTAAGTGTAGCTCTTCTGGCCTAGAATACCAGAAACCTGTATTTCCATCTGAACACGTATATCACCCCGCACGGTACTTTAGTCATTGTTTTCTGTATCTTCTACTGGTTTACAAGCTCCATAGGGGCAGAACACCACAACTTGTCTTTGTATCCCCATCATTTACCATATGATGATACCCTTTCAGTTGCCTGAACAATAACAGACACCAAGATACCCAAACCATTACCCTAGCCTAAACTCAGCCAAAGAAAGACCAGTATGGACTTCCTTTACCAACCCTGCACTTAAAAACAGAACTCTAAACCCAGGACAAGAGCTCTGGATGTTAGAGAAACTACTGGCACATCAATTTCAAACCGTAAAATCTGAAGTGAGGCAACTCTTTTAAAATAAATGCCCTGGGCTGGATAGAAAGTAAAAAAAAAGTAATGACCCGAGCCAATTGCAAACTCAAGTTACTAGCGCCAGGAAAAAAAAAAAAAAAGATTAACCAACAAAGACAGAATACAAAGCAGGTATAGAATGGTTCAGAAAAGCCTAAGAACTCACAGCAAAAGTGAGCTATGTTAAAGGCTGCATCAAAATGTAGATTCCAAAGGAAGAATTTGAAGAAGGAGGCGGTGCTATGGCTATTCTTTATATACGTGGAGGGAAAAAGTGGGCAACAGCATTCCATACAGGCATGGACTAACAACTTTACACCAAGGAAGACATGAATGAATGCTCATTCAATCATCAAAGCAAGGAAAGATTTCCCAAAAAACCCAGCATGTAGTGATGCTTACTGTAGAAGAAAGAAATACATCTTTATATTTGTATAGGATATACAAAATAACACCTTTACAGCACTTTCATATACATAAGTTCACCCGAACATAAAAAGTTTGACAGAGACCAGTTTAATATAAAAGATAAAGCCACCGAATGTAAACCAGATTTAAAAATGGTACTCTTGCTGAAGATCAGTCCTCCTATACAATATTAACAAATTCTCTGAAAACACTGTAGGTGCTCCAATGTGATTTCATAAAATATGAAATAGGATAAATGCTGAGAAATATTAAACTAGATCTAAGACATTGCATTTGGAAAAAAACAAAAGAATAAAGCAAATTTAGCGTTGACATTTAATGAAACATTTCGTTAGAATGTTAAATACCTTGAGCAGCTTAAGGGTGGTGGAGGGGACCAGCAAATAATTTCCAGTTTTAACTATGGAAGAGAGCTAAAACTGTTAGAGAAAATATTTTAATTCGGTTATAAATAGAAATGACATTCCTATATAAGGTTAATAGAATGGTGAAGGATAAAAGAAAAGGAGCCTTTAGAAAATTAAAGATAATTTCTATAAAAACAACGAAAAGAATACCACAGATGACAATCCATCAAGGAAGCAGCTGCAAAACTTTTAATGAGATGAGGGAAGAATATTTTACCTTGCAGAGATTATGACCTTTTTGGTAAATTATCAAGGTTCCATTGAGCTAAAACTCTTGTTTTTTGTAGCACTTCATTTCATGTCACATCCCTGCTTAAAACCTTCAATAGTTTCCCAGGAGACTTAGAACAAGTTCAAAAACCTAGCAGATGGCCTACTAAGCCTTTTCAAGACCTGGTCCCTGCCTACTTCTGCCTCATTGCCTGCTTTTCTACTTTCCAGCCATTTTGGATTTTTTTCAGTTCTGCTTTTCAAAAGCCTCTCTCTCTCTCTCTGCCTTTCTCTTACCCTGCCTCAGGGCATTTGCACCTTCTGTCTAGAAAACTTATTTACCCAACTTGAGCAGGTCCTTATCTTTCAGGTCTCACTAAAATGTTACTTCCTCAGGGTGGTCCACCACCTTCCCAAAGACAGATTCTCTACCCTGTTTTATATTAATACAAATGGCCCTTGAACAGCATAGGTTTGAACTGCACGGGTCCACATATACCCAGATATTTTTCAATAAAAGTTACACCATGTGTGCCTGCCTCTCCTGCTTCCCCTTCTACCCCCTCCATCTATAACCACCTCTGCCACCGTCTTCAGAATGAAGACAACGAGGATGAAGATCATTATGATGATCCATTTAATGAACAGTAAATATATTTTTTCTTTGTATGATCTGAATAACATTTTCTTCTCTCTGCTTTACTTTATTGTAAGAATATGGTATATAATAAACATAACATACAAAATAGGTGTTAATTGACTGTTTATGTTATTGGTAAGGCATCTGGGGAACAGTAGGCTATTAGTAAAGTTTTTGGGGAGTCCAAAATTATACTTACAAAGACTACTTTCAGGGATCATTTCTATAGTTCATTACTAGAGAAGTCTCTCTGAATGTATACAGCACAAACTTTTTTTTTCTAAAGTTATACTCAGAGTTTTGACTGCTAATGGGGAGGTGGTCTCCACCCCTAACCCCCGAGTTGTTCAAGGGTCTATTGTACTCCCCTAGCGCTCTGTAGTTCTCCTCTGCCTCCATCTCAAGACTAAGTTCTCCAAGGACAGAGCCTGCTTCCATTTTAATTATCACTCAATGCAGCCTCTAGCACAGTCTGGCACACAGTAGTACTCATTAAGTATTTGCTAAATGAATGAAGGACAGGATGTAGCACAAATTATTTGAGAAAGAAATAACTGATGAAGTAAAAATACCAATTTGCAAAAAATTAGCCAACTATTTTCAATAAGTACAATTAAGATCAAATTTTTTTCACTTGCATTACTAAACCTGAATTTAATGATAATATTAGTGATAAAAAATACTGCCAATTAAAGTTAATATGTCCCATAAGAGGCTGACAAACCAGAGTATGGTGTGTGTCTAGGTATGTGGATAAATTCTAGGATATGTCACATCTAAACCAGCTCTGGTAAACTCTTGAAGGATTCTACTCAACAGGAAACTAGTTTCTACAATTGGCCAATGTCAGAGGAATTGGGCAAATCCAAGTCAGTAAGTTGTTCTTCAACTATTATCGCCATTTTTTTATCTGC
The DNA here is from genome assembly GCA_963574885.1 of Lepilemur ruficaudatus. Taxonomy (NCBI): domain Eukaryota; kingdom Metazoa; phylum Chordata; class Mammalia; order Primates; family Lepilemuridae; genus Lepilemur; species Lepilemur ruficaudatus. The sequence continues at coordinate 6,971 of CAUYRT010042424.1, forward strand.
CTTATCTTCCTCATGAGAGTGTGTGTGTGTTTAATCTGATTATAATACAATCTCATACTGCCAAGAACCTAATCTTTAAAAATAATACAAAATCTAAAACTGGGATCTAAAATTATAACTTACACAATTTAAGACAATTTTAAAAAAATGTATTTATCCATTGTTAATTTCCAGAAACCAAAGTTTTGTTTTTTTACTATCAGAATCACTATCTCCTTCTAAGTCAAAAGTTACATAGTCAGAAAGCACTCCATATATTAGTATTACTCTTTGATATTATGAAGGATACAAAATAGCAATAGGATCATACCACCATAGCTGCTAAACACTCAAAACAAAAAGTAAGCCTATTTCAAACCAGTTATGATTAAATTGACAGTAAACTATTACTATCAGACCAGTACTGTGGGTCTAACCTGTTTGTTATTAAAAAGCCAGACATAACCTACCACACAAGGAGTTATTGATTTACCTGCCTGGCACTTGTAAGAGTCACTTTCCACAGAGAAATGTTCATCTAAAAGCAATGAAAGTAAGAAACAGTTTCCAAAACACTTTACTTCAAATCATTACGTACCTCTATTATGTGTACTCAAAAATAACATCCTAAGTTCCCCTATCAGCAGTGCCCATTTACACAAGCAGTATACCAAGCAAAGGAGAAAATTTGTGCAAGTGGAAGAGATGAGCCTGTGCTGTGTAACTTTATCAGATTATACATTCCCAAGTTGACTTTTCTTCCCAGCCCACCCTAGAAAGTAATTAAGAAGAAAATGATACAGGCAGGAAAAAAGAGCTACAGTACCTTGCATGTTAAGCCATTTCCAAGTAGACAATGTGCCTGAATACGTGCATTTGATGAAACCTGCTCTATGACATGCATAGTAGATGTGGGTCTGTCAAGGGGGAATAGAGCCCAAACAATAACATGTACAATGTTACTAGCTTAAATTCAAGATTATCAATCAATTATTTTGCCCATGGTCTTAAATCTGAAAGTAATTTTTTTCTTGCACAATAATTACTTTTACCTTGATTTCTTTTCCCTGCATTTCTAACATATCACCAAAAATGCTGCATTTTATTTGCTGGTTTAAAAATGATCAAACAAAAACAAAATCAAAACCACAAACACATTTGTAGTACAGTCCTTGATATACTGCTATGTATTATATTTAGGTAAAAACTTTTGAAAATACAAAAAGCAACAGGAAATGATAAGATGTGTAAGAAGATTTTTTTAAAGGCATCTTTTAAGAGCTACATGATTTGGTTTATCAGTGATAATAAAGGGACCTAGGTGAAGCAAGTAAATATGATTTAAAACAGTCACATTGCGAAGAGTTTTTGGGGGTGATAGAAATGTTCTAAAACTAGATTGTGATAGTTATACAACTCCATAAATTTACTAAAAAAATCATTGAATGGTACACTAAAAAAGGGTGAATTTTATGGTATGTAAATTATGCCTCAATAAAGCTGTTAAAATGCATATTGAAAAACTGTACGTTGTAAAGAATCAAAAAACTTACGCATAGGCCCCATCTGTATAGAACAACTGTCCTGCTTCAGCCAAGATGATTTCTGGCCCTGAGGCCCTACAATATTCATCATTACTTTCTAACTTTAATAAGTGACAAAAATGATTTTCATCAATTACAGAAAAAAATGTTAAGTCCTTTTTTTTTTTTTTTGAGACAGAGTCTCACTCTGTTCCCTGGGCTAGAGTGCCATGGCATCAGCCTAGCACACAGCAACCTCAAACTCCTGGGCTCAAGGGATCATACTGTCTCAGCCTCCTGAGTAGCTGGGACTACAGGCATGTGCCACCATGCCCGGCTTAATCTTTTATATATATTTTTTTAGTTGTCCAGCTAATTTCTTTCTATTTTTTTAGTAGAGATGGGGTCTCGCTCTTGCTCAGGCTGGTCTCGAACTTCTGAGCTCAAACAATCCGCCCGCCTCAGTCTCCCAGAGTGCTAGGATTACAGGCGTGAGCCACCACGCCTGGCCAAGTCCTTTTCTTCTGTAACATGGACCTCTAAGTGTTCTTTTAGGCTAAGTAACTGTTTAGCTCTCTTAATGATGGATCTTGTTTAAAGAAAAACAACCACAAAGGGCTTTAAGTAGCAGAAGATTCTACTTTCAAGTTGAAAAATGTTCAGAGTCCAACCTCTATGTATTAAGAAACAATAACATATCTCTATAGACTTCACCTCCAGGTTTTATTTCACTGACATTGTTATAATTACAGAAGAGATGCTCATTTGCAAATTGCAATGGCTGCCATTTTACTTCAAGAATATATCTAAACCACAAAATTGAAGTCAAGGAGTACCTTCATAGCCTTTATTAGTGTAGCAAATTTAATCAAAGTCAGGCAAAAGTCATAATGGAACGTGAAAAAACATGAAATACCAAGTGGTTAATTAGAAACAGCTACCTCATTTAGAGCAAAAATGATTATGTACAACCTTCATTTATGAAGAAACAGAACTAATGACCCTCTGTTAGAAAAGTCTGTACTTCCAGTTGTGCTATCCAACAGTCATGATGGATCTGAGACCAGCATCCCATGTGACTAAAGGTCAGCCAGTCTTGTCAGTGTAACCTGTGAACTCCAGGAAGCATATTTATACCTCCAGTACACCCCAAGTATGACGTACAGTAGGAACACAAAATACACTTGGACAATGAGATTCCTAAAGAGAAGCACAAAGCATGGTTGTGAAGAGCCCAGCTTCAAGTCAGACCGGTTTGGATGGCAATTTTGCCTCTCCTGCTGACTAGCTGGGTAATCTGGGCAAATTATTTTATTTCTCTGAGCCCATTTGACATGTATATGGGAAATAAGAAAAATATCTACCTCACAGAGATATTGTAAGAACACATGCACACATACATATATTCATGCAAATAAATTATTTGCCACAGTATCTGGTATTCAGTAAGGCTCAATAAATGGAATATTATAATTTAATTATTACAGAGAAGATTGCCCAAAAGAAAGACCACATCCCAAACTTGACCCTGATTAGAACTATCTCAAACACAAATGTTTCTAAGCGAAGAGCTTAATTCAAACTACTGACAACCAATTTCAAAGGCCTGAACGGGCTAGGTCCTTTTAACCCAATAAATAATTTTCTGTTAATTCCCAAATCTGAAATGTTCAAATGTTATCCATCTCTTTAGGTAGAAGGTCCTCATCTTCGGCTTTCACACTCACCTACAGAATGGCACCCAAGCTCATATCTCAGTATGAAGAAATGTACAAATTCGAATTAGAAATGAGGCCAGATCTTTGAGTAATTGAATCATCCATACACTGCTCTATATAAAGGAAACATTCGAAAAACTATCAAAAATTAAAATCCGAACACTAAAATCACATATCACCAACAAAAGATTTGTAATGTTGAGTTTAAGATTGAAAGTAAATTGGGAAAACATCCAAACAGAAACTTTAAATGCAGTCTTTTAATTGTATTTTCCTAAGTTGAAATAAGTGGTCCAACGGACACCATCATCAGATGATAAAAAACCTTTGAGATTCTAACTCCTCTATTCAAGGAATTTGATGTTGCCAAAAAAAAAAAAACTTTAAAATTATCCAGTTGGATAAAATCATCCAATTTCCAGTAGAAAACAGTCTTTTCTACTTGGAAAGCAATTTAATACTTCCTATTTTGTTATTCTTGTACCAAAGAGTTATCTAAAGGACGTCCCTCACATTTTGGATCTATGCATGTGGATTCATTTGTTCTTAAATGTCTGGTGTTATTTGACATCAATTTCTTACATGACAAAGTCATACCCCCACACCAAGTGCCCAAAATAAAGTACTATATTAGTACTTTAGCCATCTAATATCTAGAAGAAATAAAGGAGATGACCACCAAAGTTATCAAAATGGAAGGGGGGAAAATGAAATTTTAACAGATATGCTAAAGAAAACTTATTTTCCCTGCTCACTTCTTTACAAATTTCTTACAGCCGATTTCTCAGATATAGCTAAATTTTCTATTACAAAGTAAATTGAGATGCAAATCATAATGAAAGGTTAACTTTCTGCAAGAGAAGCCACTGTCATTTCCAACAATGCAACTATTGTTGAGAGTCTCTCATAGATTCTTGGACACAGTGGTGAAAGAAGGCTGGGGGAAAAAGCATACTTAAAGGAATTTCTCCACCTCTGCCTTTCAGTTTGTAATGTTAACAATACTGTACCTTCAAAGTAGAAACACCGTGTAAAATCTGGTTCTCATTAAATGAAACTGCCTTAACCCCATGCAGCATATTTGGAACAGAATACATCGGATTTGCAATCAGTCAACCTTCTATTACTCATTTACGCGAGATGGCCCTGCAATTTCTTTCAATGGGAGCCTTTCCTTTTAAAACCCCAGGGAACACAGCAGATGCCACACTCTGATTTAAATAACTCCAAGAAAATTAAAATAAAAACAACGGTAGATTTAGTTAGGGAAATCACGAAAGTAAAAATCAAAATCCTGAGATACAGGGGTAAAAAATCCCTACGACAAGCTCCTAAACCACGAATAAATTACTGAGCAAGGAAGAAAAAAATGTTCTCTGGAGAAAGCATGCTATTTCTAATTTTTTAAAATATATCAAATTTTGTTTTCAAAAAATTTAGGCTTAGGAAATATGCTAAATAAAGAAAATTAGAATACTAAACGATTTTTAATGTACATACATATATATCAAATTAATTGCTGCACTGGCTATGTCAAAAAGGCAAGACAATTCAAATACATTTGATGCCCTCTGCAAATGAGGAACTCCCAACTACTCTGAAATGGTAGATTATTTAACACTCTTCGAATGGTTAACTTTATTTAGTATGCCTCTTTTGGAGTTCTATTATTTAATACAGTCAAACGCAATTTTTTTTCCCTAATTAGGTTTCCTTGTACTTGTGAAATGCTCAGCATACACAGTGCTGGCAGCTTTAGTTCTACAGCTTTTCTCTTTTGGCTCCTTCCCGCCCTCACCCCCCAACCCCCCAAAAAAGATTTCCTTTCCAAATGTTCTCTTCTCTGCATTTGTCAACAGAAACACCCACTGGTGGTGTCAAACTGGTAATACTGCTGCAGGCTTCCTTACTCCTGGTTCCAGTGTCAACGCCAAAAATGCTCAAACCTAAAACCATACTTTTAATAAAGAAATTAAAAGGCTTGGTAGGTACTCAACTATCATATTCTCGAATGTTTAAGAGGCACACCTTTTAAAAATTTATTATTAACGAACCCTAATTGGGTTGTGAAATATAATATTATACTATCACCTTCAACACTAAAGATACAGGGACAAGTAAATATAGCCTCTCCACGTTTTATGAATATTTTAAAACACTTAAAGGAATTAAAAACAAATTTACATCTAAATGTCATTCACATGTAATTCCGAATAGCCTCGGTAAAGATGTCTTTTTTGTAACCCTACAGCAAGGAAGGAAAAAGCTGGAAATGTTCCAGCAGATGTTACCTAAAACGATAATCCTATTCTATACATATTTATGTCTCCCGTTTCAGTCAAACGCTCTCAAATTAATTTGTGTAATCTTTTACATTAACTACATAACCATTACGTTCAAACAAACCTAAGTCAGATGCACTGAAAGAAATTATTCTGTGTCAACAATACTTTCTAAAATCAGCTTAAATTTCAGCCAATTAAAACAGATTGTGTTAACAGAATAATGATCTGCAACTATTTATCACAGCGCTCGTCTAATCACACAGTAGAGATACTAAGGTCAGGCTTTTCTTATTCAGGCATCTGTGCTTTAACACACAAGTGAAGGGAAAAACAAAATCCTCAAGGAAAATCTGCTTTTACACTGAAATATGTTCAGGTTATTTTTTCCCCCAACGTGGGCACAAACCGTGTCAATGAGAGAAGGACCCGTTCGTTCTGGGAGACGGTTCCAAACCCCAGGACTCAATTTCTATGAGGGTCCAAAGGGTATGAAGGTCTGAGAAGGGGCCAATTTCTGCTTCTCCCCGCTATGCCAGTCCTGAACTTCATAGCAACGCCTGAAACTTGTTCGGGGGAGGTCGCAGGAGCCTCGGGGCCGGCGGAGGGTCGCTCGCCCACCCTCGCGGGCAGCCAAGGTCAGAAGGGCCCGGAATGCGGCTCGCAGCCCCTGACAAGCATGGGGCTCCCTCGGAACTCGGGCAGGCGGCCCCGGCGCGCAAGCCCCTCCTCAGCACCGGGGGGAAGGGGCTTCCCTCGCCGCAAGCCCCGGGGAACTCGCGCCGCGGGGGCGACGGGGCGGGGACGCTGCAGACCCGCCGCTGAGGGGAGCCCTGTGGGGCGGCCTCGACCCGCCACCCCTCTTTCACACCCTCTCGCCTTCCTCTACCCCAAAGTACAGCCTCGGCTACTCCAGGAAAGCCCTTCCAGAGGCGAAATGGAGCGCCGAAGAGAGCCGAAGAGGGGCCGCTCCAGGCTGGGACGCCTTGGCCGCGTCGTCCCGTTCTAGGGGGACCAGTGCCGCCGCCCCTTCTCTCCTCCGCCCAGGGGGACCGAGTGAGTACCCTCTCTTGGGAAAAGCTATGTGGTCGCGGAGCCGATGTGAAGGTAAGAATGCTTGGCAGGCAGGTGACGGCTCGACTACTCACCCCGCTGAGTCCCACACCGCCAGCCGGGGACCCTACTGCTCCCGAGGCCGCCGTCGCTGCTTTACCTTCCCCAGCGGCACAGACAACTAATCGGAACCTCCGGCCCCGCCCTCTCGCAGAAGCGAACGCGCAGCCTAATTTGCTAACTACCCCGCCCCGCGCCGGACCGCTCGGACCAATGGAAAAGCACCTTAGGCCCCGCCGGGTCCCGCCTCCGCCACGCCCACTGCTGGTTGGAGCCAATGCGGAGGGAGCGCTCGTCCTCGTGCTCGTGCTCGCGCCTCCCGCTCGCGCCGCTCGTGCTCGAGACTCCAAAGCCAGATCGTCGGTTTCTTGTACAAGTTCTTTTGCGCGCGCACACGAGCGCGCCGCGCCTCCTTGCACGCCAGGTTTGGTTGCTCCGCCAGGCCCTAGCAACCTAGGCTGGGAGGGGCGGGGCCCGAGCCGCGAGCTGACGCCGGGGGAGGAGGAAGGGGAAGGGGAAACGGAAGGGGGAAAGGGAGGGGGATGGGGGGAGATCGTGACTGAGAAAGGGGTGGCTGCGGGGGAGGGAGGGGGCGAGGAGGCCCCGGAATCCGCCTGTCACTGCGGAAAAAACGGGGGAATCCTGCCTGCAGCGCAGCTATCCCGGCCTCCCTCCCGAGGGACCCGTGCGGGTGGTGCGGGGGGTCGTGGAAGGGAGGGAGAGCACATTTGGGGCGGGAGCTGAGGCACTGCTTGGAAATAAAGGATGGAGGATGGTTTATCTCTGTCGTTGGTAAAAATCATATCGAAGTCCATTGCTGCTGCTGCTCAACTGTTGCAGCTGCTCGTGCACACACACGCGCGCATATTCACACACATATATACACACTCACACGTACACTCATCCAGCAGCCTGCGATCCCTTGGGTGAGTTAGGAGCAAAGAACCAGCAGCCTGAGAATTCCTTATACAGCAAGCAGCTGGGCGCATGCAAACGGCTGTTGCAGCAGCAGCAGCAGAAGCCCACAGTTCCACTTGGGTCCGATGCTCTGCCACACAAGATTGCCCAGCTGGCATGAAAGCAATGAAGTCATCGCCCAACCGGTAGAAATGTAAAGATCTTAATGCCCACCACAGACCAGGTTTCCCATGAGGATGAAGAGGTGATGAAATGGAAAGAGATACATTTCCAATGCCACTTTTTGAAAATTAAGAAAAATAATATTTTTAAAAAGATATAGCAGACAAATCTATGTAAAGCTGCATAGTAATTTCCACTTAAAAAAAGCGAAGAGGGAAAGTCGGGTCTTTTTTGGTTTTTAAGAAAAGCACAGAAAATATGCAGAGTATGAGGTCATAGCTGCCACCAAATTAGAAATATGCAGTACTGTAATAGGATATAGATATCTTGGATAAAATCCACTTAATCTATTCCTGTCGTGAATCTGGTAACAATATGTAGTATGCTGGGTTTGGCCGCTTGATGCCAAGCCAATATGGTTTTCTTTTTCGTAACATGGTGAATATTTGATGAGGAAATGAAAGTGTCTGCTTTCTCTTTAGCTTTTCAGGAAGCATCTTAGAAAATTTTACAGGTAGGAGTAGAGAATTAGCAGCGAGAGAAAATGGAGTCAAAGGCAACAACAGAGGGCTTTGCAGAGTTTCCTGCCTCCTCCAGATGCAAAGTAACAGCACTGTGACCTCAAGCTTCACCCACGTGGAGCCAGAACTCCTGGAGCAATCACTGCATCCTCATCCCTGTAGTTAGTGCCTTTGTACTAGGAATTTCAGCAGCCTTACTTTGAATCAAATGAAGAATGGTGTATCTGTATAGATTCATAACAAGATAAGGAAAAATCAATAACTGAACATCCGTTGATATAGGTCCAATTTAGTATTATGTAGTAATATTAGATGCCTTATAATGTGCCATCCTATATATACAAATAAGACCTTCCACGTAGGAACATTTGCTTTGATCTTGTTTTGAGTAGTGGTGAAGGGTTTCTTGGAGATATATCCAGTTCAGTTAATTCCTCTTTTGGTCAAAAACTAACCTTTCTAGAAGACTTGTAAGAGTTAAAAAAGTATAATGCAGCTACTTAACTGTGAGCTCTTTTCTTATGTGGAAAGAACACTAATACCACTGAATGAATGCTTGCTATGTGCCAAGGGTTGCCAGATAAAATACAAGATGCCCTCTTAAATTTGAATTTCAGATAAACAATGAATAATTTTTAGTGTAAGTATGTATTTTTATCCTGGGACAAGGCTATAAGACTAAATAAGCCTGCTAACCCTTGTCAAAAAACATTTATGAAATGCCCTCTGGGCCTAGACCTCACAAGGCAATCAGGATCTGGGAGAAAAGCTTAAGAACCACATCACAATGTGTGAATTGTAGTGTTTGTAGAAAGAGGCACACATACTAAAAAATTGTTTGCTATTTATTTGAAATTCAAATTTAACTGTACATCCTCTATTTTTATTTGCTAAATCCGGTGACCTTAGATACATCATCTCTAATCCTCACAATTCTCTGCAAGATTCTCACCATTTTCCAGATGAAACAGTTTCAGAACCTCCCTAGCATCTATTTGCTCCTTTGCCCTTCCAACAGAACCCCAACTGTGTTCAGGTATCCACCCCCTCCACACTTCTAGGGGCTGAGTCCCAATTAGTCTCAGTCAATCAATAAACGGCCCAATTAGACTGAAGGAAAGGACTTAACATTCATGGTTTTCCCTGTCTATCCTGCTGGATGAGCAAGGAAACAAGTATCCCAGTTGCAGCTGGCAGCCATTTTGAGACTAAGAGGAAAACCAGTCTTAGGTCAAAGCCTCCACACTAAATAAGGCAGAGTTGAAAAATAGAAAGGAAAAAAAAAAAAAAAAAGAACTGAGTTCTTGATGACACCACTGAGTTGCTCGATTAAACATATTCTGCCTTTTCCTTGCATTTGAGACAGTTTGAGTCAGAGTTTCTATTAGATGCCACAGAAGCATCCCACTACAGATGTCGGAACACGAGTGCTACTTATTATGAGTCTCAATAATAAATAAACAAGTGGTAATCAAGACATGAGACATTTTTAGCCTGGATATATGTGGGACAAGTCTAGAAAACTAAATAAGCCTTCTATTCATTGTCAAAAAGCATTTATGAAATGCCCATCTGGGCCTAGACCTCATAATGTAATCAGGATCCGGGAGAGAAGCTTAAGAATCAAATCAATGTGTGAATGTATAGTGTTTTCAGGAAAAGGTGAGCATTAGTTATTCCTTGGCCCTGCTAAGAGCTTAAACCAAACTGTCAGATATTACATGTTTTCATTTAAAGTTTACATACCATTTGGAAAAATGTTGTTTTAGAAATTTGAGTCCAGTACCTCATTTTTAACTATTAAAGCCTTTATCCCTGTCCTCCAGGCACTAAGTTTATCCATGAACAGTGTGAAAAGAACGGAAATATTGGCTTCAACACTTTAATCAATTTTCTTCTGCACCTTGAGCAAACTTAACTGCAGTCATGTCTTCTAAAAATTTTTCAGGATATTGTTGCTCTGACCAAATGAGCTGTACAATGACTACCACAATCATAGACAATGAAAAGTTAGCAAAGGAGCTATAAATAGTAACTAAATCCTAATGTCTTATGGGATTTTTGTAGGAGGAAGTAAATAAAAACATTTTTGTCAGCTCCATGTTAAAAACAAAAAAAAGCAAGAAAGGAAGGAGAGAAGGAAGGAAGGAAGAGAAAAAGAAAGAAAAGAAACGTCAGCTTCAAAAGACCCAAGAAAGAAAACCACACCAGAATAGAATGCCATATGAAAGCGGCTTGTTGCCGTGGCAGTGTAGCTTAGTGGCTACAATTATGGACTTGGGAGCCAGATTGTCTGGGTTCAAATGCTAGCTCTAGTTATGTCCTTGGGCAAATCGCTCCACTTCTCTGGGGCTCAGTTTCCTTCTCTGTAAAATGGAGATGATGAAGGTAATAATAATGCTTACCTCATCAGTTTAGGTGAGTGACTATTTGTGAAATGCTTAGGAGAGTACCTGACCCACTGTAAGGACTTTATAAAGATTAGCTGTTATTGAGCAGGCTCAATTCCATGGGGAATTGAAGCAGTTTATTTTTCTCCAATCACTAATTTGAAACATGTTTCTACGGCAAATTTGCATTTCATGTCCCTTCATATATTGGATAATTTTTCTGACTTTTAGGTCTTTTTCAGCTATTAAAAATCAATCCAGTTTAAATCCCCTTCCCCACTTCCTACCACCATCACCTGCCAGGCTCAAGGCACCTGAAGTGACCAGGGGATGTGGTGGGCCCTTACACTTCTCTTCCAGTTCCTTGGAGGGTGTGGTCAGTTCCCTCACCAAGCCTAACTTTCTGAATACCAGGGGATCATAGGAGGCAGAAGGGAGAAGAAACCATCAGCTCTTGGCTTAACAACCCATGAAAGCCCCTTTGAATGTGTGCTGCACTTAGTGACTCACTTCTAACAAATAAATATGGCAAAAGTGATGGTCAACAAATGGTCATGGCCTGAGACTATGTTGTAAAAGGTGTCACAGCTTCCTCCTCGCTCTCTCTCTTGAATCACTCACTAAGGGGTAAGCCAGCTACATGTCATGAGGATGCTCTAAAGATTCCCTATGGAGAGGCCCATGGTGAGGAAATGAAGCCTCCTGCCAATAGCCATGTGAGCATGCCATCTTGAAACCAGATCCTCCAGCCCCAGTCCAGCCCTTGATGACTGCAACCTCATGAGAGACCCTAAGCTAGAACCACCCAGCTAAGCCACTCCTGAATTTCTGACCCACAGAAACTATGAGATCACAAATGTTTGTTGTTTTAAGCCACTAAGTTTTGGAGTAATTTGTTATGCAGCAATGGGTAACTGATACAAGTAGTTCCTATCTCTATTTTATGAATAAGGTTTTAGTAACCTGCACAAGCTCGCCCAGCCAGTAGGCAGTGGAATCTTAGAAGCCTAAGTCTTAACCATTAAGCTACATCCTTCCAGCAGGAGAAACCATGTATGGAGTGCTACTATAGTCTAGGAATTTTCCTTACATTGTCTCATTTATTCCCACAACAGTTCTGAAAGGAAGACATCTTTCTGCCTTTCAAAAAGTTATGGAAGTAAAGTTACTATCTTTTTACAGGAATCAAATGATAATGATGTACATGAAGGTGCATGAGTTAGGCATCACTGTCGTCCATTTCATTTTTGTCTTTTGCTCACTTGCTTAGCTCAAGTGCAAGGTGACTTGATAAGCTTCTTACTACTATCCCTTCCTCAAAGGGTTTTGACAGTTTAAAATGACCCTAAATGATGCCCTTCCTTTGAATATATGCAGATAGACTGAGACGTAATACATAATATATTACCTTATCTCAAGATTTTAATTAAAAATGGAAAAAAATTTTAAAAACAGAGCACTTAATTTGTAAAGGAAACATGAGTTCATAGAGTATAAGCACTAAAAAGTAATAAAATGGCTGTGCCTTGCATTTTCTAGGTTTATTATCCGACCTGATTCAATGCAATTTTACAGACTTTTTAGAAGGCTCCTTCGAATTCTGGGACAGTTATATAAAAAAGCACAGTGGAGCTCACGCCTGTAATCCTAGCACTCTGGGAGGCCGAGGTGGGCGGATCGCTCAAGGTCAGGAGTTCGAAACCAGCCTGAGCAAGAGCGAGACCCCATCTCTACTAAAAATACAAAGAAATTAATTGGCCAACTGAAAAAATGTATGTAAAAAATTAGCCGGGCATGGTGGCGCATGCCTGTAGTCCCAGCTACTGGGGAGGCTGAGGCAGAAGGATTGCTTGAGCCCAGGAGTTTGAGGTTGCTGTGAGCTAGTCTGACGCCACAGCACTCTAGCATGGGCAACAGAGTGAGACTCTGTTTCAAAAAAAAAAAAACAAAGTAAAACATAACTTTTTACTTTTAACGCAGAAGATTATAATTTGTTCTTATGCCAATTTTAACATAGAATAAAGATAAGAGACGTATTTGTTTATCATATTTTTTAAATAGGAAAACATGCTGATTATTTCTTTACGGTTACATGGTTTCATATTTATTTGCCCTTTATATGCTGCTTTTTAAACTTTTTTAAAAAGTAGATTTAGTCTACCTTTGAAGAAAGCTTAATTGTTGCAAGGTAGTTTCTGAAAGGGGATAATTATTCAGGATAGTAGCCAGGATAGAAAAATGATATTAGCTCACTGTGATAAATTAATTGATTTTTATAAAATAAGTATAATCTTTTTGATATTAATACTTTTTGTGTATCTAGGAATTTGCTGTATAACAGATATGTAAGTCTTGCACACATTGGTGTCACAAAGATTTGCTGTATACCCTGCCAAGTGAGCTTCATTGACAAGATTTTTCCAACTCTAAAGAGTATAACCTGCAATATATTCCCATGACTATAATATAAAAGCCAAACTCCATAATGGAATTTTGAGTTTGAAAAGATAGTAAATAGAGTTCCTAACTATCTTTTACCTAAAAGATAGTAAATAGAGTTCCTAACTATGTGTGCTATTCTAACACGCATCTGATGCACTCTATATATAAATATTCAACAAAATACACTTGTACAGTTCGTTTTTCCAGTGAAGTGATAGTTTAGCTTTATGGTTTAGTTGATTTAGATAATACTTTAAGCATGTAACTTGTAGCCAAACTAATAAATTCATTTTGTTTTAGAAGCTAGATTTTTTTGTGTGTACTTATGTTCACTTAGAATAGTGATTTTCAGTAGAGAGGAAGGGACATATCAGAGTCCTGGTGGGAGAGTTCCCTACAGAAGGTTTTGAAAAAGATACTCAGGTGATTCTCTATGCATGTGCCCAAGTTATTCCTATCTCTTCCCATAGTGTGCATACACTACACTCTTAAGAACTACTAATTTATATGCCTTTTATTTTTATGTGTTTGGATATCTTATGAACTAAAATTATAAAGTATTGATCTCTTTCTTGAATAACAGAGGGTTTAGTATTCTCTAAACAATTATCCTATACATCTAAGAAAGATGGCTTATTTATATTCAGTACAACATTGATGCTCTTTAGGTTGAAAATATGCTAGTATTAATTAGTATCCAAGTGTTTGCTTCTTGAATATATTGTCAATTTTTTTGTCTTGCCCAATACAAATGCATTTTTAATAAGGTAGTTTGTGACATGGTATTTATTTTATTTCTATTTTATTATATTTTTCATTTTAGAGCATTAGTTTTTCAGGTATTTAAAACAATGTAAAAAATCATTAGTTTTGATTTGTTCAGTGGTGTTTAATGCTGAAAATTAAATATCATTCATAAAGTAGGTCTCTATTCTCTCATGATTTTATCATTTAATTTCCAGTTTTCTTATATTGAGTCTATCCATAATTTTACCAAAAACTTAGTATCGAGAATGTCAAAAACCAAGAAGTATGAGATGTTATTTAACTGTATTTTAGCCCTCATTTTAATTCACATGTGATTTTTGCCTGAAAGCACTGCCTTCTGTCTCTTCTTGTGAAGGTTTTACAGAAGAATATGTTCTAGGCTTATGCTTAGCTCCTTGACTTGAAAAAAATAAATAAATAAAGAAGAATGTCTTTTATTTTATTAACTAATAATTGTGTGCTTTGAGAAATTGCGTGCTTTCAGAAATATAGCTGTGCAAAGCTAGAACCTATGCATATTTTCTGGTGTATATCTCTCTCTTTCCTGTCCTATTTACTGGGTAACTCAAGAAAGAGGAAAATGTCACCTGCCTTCTCAAGGTCATTGCCCTGCCTGAGCATTAGAGAGGAAATACAATGAAGTGTTTTTATTTAAATTTACCAGATACAAAATGATACATTCATGTAGTTAATTTTTATATATTTTGGACTGAGTTGTTTTTTATGTTGCCAGGAACTGAATGAAAACCAGAGCACCCCAAAAAAAGAAAAACAGGAGTGGCTTTCAAAGCAGAAGGAGAATATACAGCATTTCCAAGCGGAAGAAGAAGCTAACCTTCTTCGACGTCAGAGACAATACCTAGAGCTGGAATGTCGTCGTTTCAAGAGAAGAATGTTACTTGGACGTCATAACTTAGAGCAGGACCTTGTCAGGGAGGTATGTTTGAATGACATGAAATTTAAAATTCTTTTTGAAGGCCGAGCGAGGTGGCTCACGCCTGTAATCCTAGCACTCTGGGAGGCCGAGGCGGGTGGATCGCTCAAGGTCAGGAGTTCGAAACCAGCCTGAGCAAGAGCCAGACCCCAGTCTCTACTAAAAATAGAAACAAATTAATTGGCCAACTAAAAATATATAGAAAAAAAATTAGCCGGGCATGGTAGCGCATGCCTGCAGTCCCAGCTACTCGGGAGGCTGAGGCAGGATTGCTTGAGCCCAGGAGTTTGAGGTTGCTGTGAGCTAAGCTGATGCCACGGCACTCACTCTAGCCCGGGCAACAGAGTGAGACTCTGTTTCAATAAGTAAATAAATAAAATAAAAATAAATAAATAAAATTCTTTATCAAAAGAATCTTTCCTGGCCAGGCATAGTGGCTTATGCCTATAATCCCAGCACTTTAGGAGGCCGAGCCAAGAGGATTACTTGATCCCAGGAATTTGAGGTAGCAATAAGCTATGTATGATTATACAACTGCCATCTAGCCTAAGTGACAGAGTGAGACCCTGTCTGTTAAAAAAAAAAACAACTTTCCTGACAGTTTTCACTTGTACTTCCCTCTGTCTGAATCATTTTTCCCCAGATATTCATATGGCATATTTTCTTCTGTCTTTATATCTTTATTCAATTCAAATGTCAGTGCCTCAGCAATGCCTTCCCTGACCACCAAATCCTTCTCCTTTTTTTTTTTTTTTTGAGACTGAGTCTCACTTGGTCACCTGGGCTACAATGCCATTACGTCAGCCTAGCTCACAGCAACCTCAAAGTCCTGAGCTCAAGCAATCCTTGTGCCTCAGCCTGCCAAGTAGCTAGGACTACAGGCATGCGCCACCATGCCTGGCTAATTTTTTTCTATATATTTTTAGTTGGCCAATTAATTTCTTTCTATTTTTTAGTAGAGACGAGGTCTCGATCTTGCTCAGGCTGGTTTCGAACTCCTGACCTTGAGCGATCCACCCGCCTCGGCCTCCCGGAGTGCTAGGATTATAGGCATGAGCCACCTCACGTGGCCTCTCTCTTCTTTAAGTGTTCTTTTTTGTACTTATCTCTCTAACACAAACATACACTTTGAGGGGAGGGGTGTCCTGACTTCTTCACTAATATGAAAGTTGTATGAAATCACAGACTTGGTACAGTTCTTTGTATCCCCAAATTTCTCACCCACAGTAGGCATTCAGTAAATATTTATTAATTGACTCATGAATGGAAGAAATATTAACTTCTAAATATGAGGAAATTAATTGGGCAGTTTTTGCCTCTTTGATCTGAAATAGGTATCATGAAGTATTTGTTGCCATTTAATGCATTTTTATAGTCATGTAATTATTTATTAGGCAAATGTTGTAGAAACTCTTATGCCAATGAAAACAGTTGTTCTCATTATCAGGATACCTGTCAACATAGATAAATTTCCAAGTGTGGGTTGAAATAAGCTTCAAATATAGCATAGTGTATAGATTCACTAGTAATTAAAGAAATTCAGGCCGGGCGCAGTGGCTCATACCTGTAATCCTAGCACTCTGGGAGGCCAAGGCGGGCAGATCGCTCAAGGTCAGGAGTTCGAAACCAGCCTGAGCAAGAGCAAGACCCCATCTCTACTAAAAATACAAAGAAATTAATTGGCCAACTAAAAATATATAGGAAAAAATTAGCCGGGCAAGGTGGCGTATTCCTGTAGTCCCAGGTACTCGGGAGGCTGAGGCAGAAGGATTGCTTGAGCCCAGGAGTTTGAGGTTGCTGTGAGCTAGGCTGACACCACAGCACTCTAGCCCGGGCAACAGAGTGAGACTCTGTCTCAAAAAAAAAAAAAAAAGAAATTCAAATTAAAACAGTTATATCAATTAGATAAAAAAATTTTAAAAGATTGAAAACATCCACTCCTAGTAATAGCGTTGGTTAATGGAAACTGTTGGTAAGAGTATAAATTGATACTGTTCTTTTAGAGCATGATTTAATAGCAGCTTTTAAAATTTAATATGTACATATGCCTTTAGCTGTCATATTCACTTCTAGAACTCTATCCTTCAGTATTAATAACATGATTGTATGATGCAGTGTATATAGATAGTTATTAAAACTTTGTATAAAAGCAAAAAAGGGAAACAGTTTAAATGTCCAACTACAGAGGAATGATGATCAAAGTTATGGTATCACAAAGCAGTAGCTTATGATGAAACTTAAAACAATCTTTATGTACTGATCTGATCTGGATATATATGCAATATATTGTTAAATGAAGAAAGCAACTTACGTGCCTACAGTGTATATTGTTCAGTTTTTAAAACTGTATGTTTTTGTATAAAAGATATGTCACAATAAACACAGGGAAGATTGAGAAGCATGTACACCACACTGTTGGCCTCTGGGGAAAGGGTTTACAGAGGCCAAGGGAGGAAGTTTTCCTTTTACATTATATATGTATGGTGTACTTGTTTTCAGTTTGAAAAAAAGAATTTAAAAAATAACATTTATTGAGCACCATGTGCTAAGTATTCTGAGAACTTTCCATTTATAAACTCATTTCATCCTCACATTAAATCTGTGAAACACCTATATTATTATCTGCATTTGGGAGATGATTAAACTGAATCACAGTGAGTTTAAGTAACTAACCCAAGTAATCACTGTTCATAAGTAGCGGAGCCAGAGTTTAGACTACAGGCAATCTGGCTTTCTAGTGTCCATGTTCATAACTACTACACACAACAAGGTAGACTGCATGTAAAATAGAATTTAATAGTATACTCTGAAGAAATTCAAAGAATAACTTAGGAGCCCTCTTCAAATATAAAATTAGAAAACAAAAGGAAAAGATGTTAATCCTTTTGAGATAGATTTGATGATGTCTTAAGCTTATGGCAATGAAATAGTATGAATAAATAGTAAATGAATATGATAAGAAATTTTGTGCTACTAATTGCCCATTTAAAAGTCAAGGAACTCTAGCCGGGCGCGGTGGCTCACGCCTGTAATCCTAGCACTCTTGGGAGGCTGAGGCGGGTGGATCGCTCAAGGTCAGGAGTTCGAAACCAGCCTGAGCAAGAGCGAGACCCCGTCTCTACTAAAAAAAATAGAAAGAAATTAATTGGCCAACTAAAA
>CAUYRT010042425.1:0-17020 GCA_963574885.1 Lepilemur ruficaudatus
CAGCAACAAAAATAAACAAATGGGATCTGATCAAATTAAAAAGCTTCTGCACAGCCAAGGAAACTATCATTAGAGCGAATAGACAACCCACAGAATGGGAGAAAATATTTGCTCTCTACACATCTGGTAAAGGTCTGATAACAAGAATCTACGTAGAACTTAAAAGAATTAACAAGAAAAAATCAAACAACCCCATCAACAAATAAGCAATGAAAATGAACAGAAACTTTTCAAAAGAAGACAGAATAATGGCCAACAAACATATAAAAAAATGTTCAACATCTCTAATCATTAGAGAAATTCAAATCAAAACCACAATGAGATATCACCTAAGCCCAGTGAGATTGGCCTCTATCAAGAAATCCCAAAACAACAAATGCTGGCGAGGATGTGGAGAGACAGGAACACTCTTACATTGTTGGTAGGACTGCAAATTAGCGCAACCTCTATGGAAAAGAATTTGGAGATACCTCAAAGACCTAAAAATAGAAATACCATTCGATTCAGCAATAGCACTATTAGGCATCTACCCAAAAAAACAAAAGACATTCTATAATAAAGACATCTGCACCCGAATGTTTATGGCAGCACAATTCACTATCGCAAGGACGTAGAAACAACCCAAGTGCCCGTCAATTCATGAATGGATTATTAAAATTCAGTATATGTATACAATGGAATATTACTCAATTATAAGAAACAACAGCGATCTAGCACTGCTTATATTTTCCTGGATTGAGCTTAAGCCCATTATCCGAAGTGAGGTGACACAAAATCGGATGAATGGGCTCCACATGTACTCGCCATCACATCGGTACTGACTGATTAACACTATGGTGCTCACGTGGTGGTGGTGTTCTCCAGGGATTAGGGGGTTGGGGGAGTAAACTTACAACTGAGGGACACAGTGAGCATTGTGGAGGGGAGGGGCATACCTCTAACCCTTACTAGGGAGAGGTAAAGATATAAAACATAGCCAAAATGTTTGTACTTTCATAATTTCCTGAAATAATAAAAAAAAAAGAAGAAAGAAAAGAAAAGAAAGAAAGAAAGAAAGAAAGAAAGAAAGAAAGAAAGAAAGAAAGAAAGAAAGAAAGAAAGAAAGAAAGAAAGAAAGAATCATTTGGTTTGGAGCTTAGGCCCACTGTAGTCAGTCTGGTGGGGGGCAGGCATAGAGATCAAGTCTACTGGGTATGTCTCGAGCCTAGGGCTGTGGTATCCCGCCTGTGTTTGAGTGAGTCTAAAGGCTTAGTCCATGGCACCACCTGTAGTCTGGGGCTGTGGGGGCCTGCCTAGCAATACGTTTTACTGTGGTGGGCCTAGTCTTGGGGTCTAAGGCAAAATCCAATGCTCACTTCTCAGCCCTTCCCCCACAAGGAATGTATCTCTCATCACACTGTCCTGCCTGAATTTAGGAGAGGAGTGACATGGATAATGTAAAACTGTTCTTCCTACTCTCTTCAATGTGTTTTTTCTGAGATCTGTGGTATGCACAGGCGCTGTAATCTTTCACCTGGTTTCCATAGCTCTTCTGAAGGTATTTTTGCATGTGGATCCTTGTTCAAATGAATGTTTGTGCAGGAACGAGTGCTGGAAAGACCTATTCTGACATCTTGCTTATGTCAGTCTTCCTAAATTACATTTTTTGGAGTTATTTCCTCAATGTTTGTTCTTGGACTTAAAATATACATCTTAACTTTTCATAATTACTGAGTTTCTTGAAATGGGGAAACTCCATTCCCTCTCTACTTCCTTTTGCTATTATTGTTATACATGTTAAATTCATATCTGTTAAAAACCCAATATGTGTTATATAATTTTTGACTATGTCTTGTAATATGCCTTTTACAGAACCTGACAGAAGAAGGGCTATTATATATTCACATGTTAGTTACATTAACTTTCATATTTACCCTTTGTGGTCCTCTTAGTTTATACCTGTGCATTGTGATACCATCAGAAATTTCCTTACTGCAATTCAGCTCTAATTCCACCTGCCTCCTCTGAGTTGTGATTGTCAAATATATCACATTTCTGTTGTTATAGGCCAAAGGATATGATTGCATGACATGTTTTATGCAATTTCTTTTTAAATAAGTAAAGAGAAGAAACGTATAATTATATATTTTTCATAATTTCCTACATAATTACCTATACGGCATCTTTCTTTTTTCTTGTAGGTTTGGATTACTATCTGGTGTCACTTGCTTTTGGGCTGAAGGACTTTCGTGCTTTTTGTAAGGCAAGTCTGCTAGCAATGGATTCTATCATATTTTTTTTTTTAATATAGAAACATTTTCATTCACCTTCATTTTAAAAAGTTAGTTTTCCTGGATATGAGATTCTTGGTTTGGCAGTTATTATTTTTGTCACTTTAATATGCCATCCCATCACCTTCGGGTCTCCATTACTCCTGATGAAAATGCAGTTATTAATCTTATTGGACTATGTGATCAGTAGTTCTTTCCCTTTCTGTTTTCAGTAGTTTTTCTATTTATTTTATCTTTCAACATTTTTACCATGATGTGCCTGGCTGTGTTTTGATCCTTCTTATAGTTCACTAAGCTTCTTAGACAGATAGATTAACGGTTTTCATCGCATTTGGGAAGTTTCCAGACACTATTTATTTACATTTTTTCTGTTCCTTTCTTTCTTTATTCCTTATGGTACTTCCATTATAAGCATTTTGGTGTGCTTAATGGTGTTCTCCATTTCTCTACTGCTTTGTTCATTTTTCTTCATTCTTTTTTCTCTCTGTTCTTCAGAGAGCATAACATTATTGATCTATCTCTTCAAATTCACTGCTTCTTTCTTTTGCCAGCCCAAATCTACTCCTTAGCCACTACATATTTATATATATAAAATTGTTTTTTTTTCTTTTCATCTACTTTACTTTTCAACCCCTGAATTTCCATTTGTTTTTTTTAATACTTTCTCTTTATTAATATTCTCTATTCAGTTAGATATTGTTAGCACAATTTCCTTAATTCTTTAAGAATAATTCATTGTAGTTCTTTCTACATATTAATAATAGACATTTGAAGTCTTTGCCTACTAAGTCCACTATCTAGACCCCTTCAACTGGCATTTCAACAGCCTACTTTGTTTGCTGTTTTGGGATCACACTTTCCTATTTTCTTGCATCGTTCATAAATTTTTTTCTCAAAACAATCTTAAATAATATACTGTAGCAATGCTAGATGCTGATCCTCACTACGGAGTTCTTGTTGTTGTTTGCTTGATCACTGATTTAATATGTTAGTGGCCTGTCTGAATTAATTCTTGAAAGTCTATTTTTCCCATAGTGTCAAGCTTCTGATTTCCTTGCTCAGATGGTCCCCCCTTGTGTTTATCTTTTATCTGGACTATCCAGGAATCACCCCTAGGTCAACATAAGGCACTCAGTGGTCAAAGATTGTGCTTAGGCCTCCTTGGTCATTTAGGTTCTCAGCCTTTACAATAGGATGTCTATGTTTACTTACCCTTGCCCATGTTCAGCCAGGAACTAATAGCTTGGAGGTTCCCCTTGGGATCACTCCAGAGTATAGCCTTGGGTATGGACACAGTCTTCCATACTGCCATGGATGATGATGATACTATTTTTTTGAGAGTACTTTCTAGGAACTATCTCTGGGTCAGAGTGGCTTATTGTTTAGTCAGTTTTTGGTCAGAGGTTGCATTTAAGCTTCATGTGCAAGTGAGGTTTAAGGCCTCTGTTGGCTGGTATGCATGTGACTTGAAGGCTATTTTTAAGTCTGGCTTCATCATGCTCTGATTGCTCCTGGGGAGGATAGAGCTTCCTTAATATGGAGTTGGGCTGGGGTGTGAGTAATGGAGTAAACTGTGGTTCAGATGCCAGCTTCCAACTATTCTTACCAAGATTTAGATTTTCTCAAATGAATGTTTTTCCTTTTGCAGTAGGTTTTTAGGAAAATTCCCAGACTTTGCATGACTGGGCTTTTAAAAATCATTTTTGCCAGTAAAATTATTGTTGTGCTAAAGAGAGGGTCCACTGATTTCCTTACTTCATCATTTTGGCTAGAATATTTTTAAAGTCCATTTAAATACTCTTCATAAAAAGATTGATATGTGCCATGGACTAATACTGATTCCAAATATTTAAATAATGTAATTTTTATTTTAAAAATCAAGAAACCAAGGTCAGAGAATTGAAGTGACTTGTTACAAGTCACAATCCAAAGGTGAGAAAGTATGGATTCAAATCTATATTTGTTTAATTCCAAAGTCTGTGTTCTGATTACAATGCTATATTTCTTTATAGTAGTATCATTTATTATGGGAAAAATTGGACTAAATCATTTCTAAAGTTCCTTTCAGCATTAAGATATAAAGAATTTACCAAACTTGCTCCATGTATTTTCTGTTAAACATAAAATCAAAAGGATACAAATTATCCAAGGAACCAAACCAGAAAACCATTTTAGACAACATTATTGATGATCAATAATAGAATCTTACTCTAAGATTTTGCTGGGGGTAAGTTATAGGTCAGATTATTGAGTTCAGCTAATAATTATTTTAAAGGATCTGACAATTACATCCACCTCTAAAAATTAAACATATATATTCCCTACTATTTAATATTCATGCTAAATAACGTAAGATATTTTATAATTCTTCCTTTTAAATTTATAACTCTCCCTAGATAGTAACTATTCTTTAAAAAGCAAATCTTATTTATTAATCTACTTAATTTTTAATAACTCTTGACGTACTATACAATGTTTGAAAAATATTATCACTGGAAGGCACCATAGGGAAGTTCCTCTGGAGTCCATTTAGATTCAGGGAAGACAATCGTGTTTTTCAAATGAGTTTGAAAATTTTATAACAAAATGGTAAAGCTGTTTTACTAAGTGTTTGCATTTTTTAATGATTACATAAAGAATACATTTGATAGTATGGTGAGGTAGTTATTAAAAACTTAAACTTTGGAGAAAGATAACCTTAATTCCAATCTCAGCCTTTTCAAGTGTTATGTATATGATCCAAGGCAAGTGATTGAACCTCTATAAGTTTCAGCTTTTATGTCTATAAAATGAGGCGGCTAATATAACCTATCCTATTTCTTTGATGTAAGATCAATTTAAAAAAATAAAGAAAGCAAGCACTTAGCATAATGTCTGACACATGTTAAGCACAGACAAATGGCAGAAATTGTGTGATCTTTTTGAGAGTGACCTCTGGAGTCTACCATCCTATATTACAGTCCTGATACTAGTTCTATGACCCAGGGAACTTTCTTTTCTGTGTCTCACTTTTCCCTTTGTAAAATGAAGGAAATCATGACATCCACCTCAAGGCTATAGTGAGGATTAGATTGAGTTTTTTTTTTTTTTTTCCCACCATATTATGGGAGTACAAATGTTTAGGTTACGTGTGTTTCCTTTCTCCCCCGCCTCCCGCTGGGAGTCAGAGCTTCAAGCGTGTCCATCCCCCAGATGGTGAGCATCGCACTCCTTATGTATGTATATACCCATCTTCTCCTCCCCCCAACTGTCCGACGCCCGATAACTGTTATTCCTATTATATGTCAAGCATTTAGGAAAGTACTTAATATGTAGTAATCCCTAAAATCATACTAGCAGTTGTTATTTTTTTATTAGATGAAGTCCATTCTATGTCCTAATAAAACAATTATAGATAACTTTAGAAAATATCTATCAGAAGAAAGCAATCTGATATGAGGTTTAACCAGAAGGTATAAACATAAAAGAAAAATTTGTGTCAGCAATGTGGCTGCTTTTATTTGAAGAGGTAGGAAGGTATAAATATCCTTTCTTCACACATATAGCCATTGGCAGATACCTGCATACCACAAAAGGAAAGAACAATCATTCTCTGCAATTTAATTAAACACTTGGTTGCTACTGATTGTGGTGACAGGGTTCTTCTTGAGGACTATGGTGATATCTCTCCACTCATTTTTGACATTTAATTTTAAAACTCTTGATTATATCACCAATGCTACTTGAAGAAAATAAAACAAAAAACAGGTATGTCAATGTTTGGAAACAGTAATAAATTACAGACTCTTTGGTTGAATTCCTGTTTCCCTAAACATGGGAAAATGTGTGTTCAACATAGCCTTTATTTGATTTGCATTGTGCCTTTTCTGAAAAATAAGTTGTAATGATAAAAATAATAATCTGTAGAGATTTATATTTATTTTCTTAAGATAATTTCTTCAAATTATAATTTGTCATTAATCAACCTTTTCTTAAGAAAGAAATCATGTTCTTAATACACTGCTTTAAGAAACAAGGAAAAACAATGACATATTAAAACAACTAACCATGGTTATAAAATGATTCATCATTAAAATACTATTTTCGTTGATGGGGGAGAAACATTCAAATATTTTCCATTAGTTCACTAGATTGCTATCCTGAATACATTGTTCTTAATAACCTGAGATTTTCATGGACTGTTCAGATTCTGCTTTCTACAAGTAGCATTAAATTTATTTGAGAGGTTCCTAAAGAGTTTACTATTGTTGTTGTTGTTCTTAAACTGAATGCTGAGGAAAATTGGGTAATTTTATGAATTCATTAGGACAACATATGTCTAATTATGTTCTTTTCAAAAAAGCCCTTTTAGTAGAAGTATAGACTAATATGGCAAAAACAAAGATTTAAAATACTATACGATTAACAATAAAGGAAAACAGAGATTGATAAAGAACAAGATGAAAGTTGTTATCTAGCACATGATAGTTGTAAATTTTAATATAAATTCAATTGTTTTGATGTGTAGTTATTCTCAAGAAATCATATTTTGTTTATAATTGTGAAATTCAGCCTTCTCTTTGACTGTTTTTTGTTTCTGTGCTAAAAATCACACAAAAAATAATGTAGGTGTAATTACTAATTTCTTGTCAGATTACAAATCCTACATGAATTTTAAAGATTTACATCATACGGTTTGTTTCTTACTGAATCCTAAGACTTTTATTTCTTACTCTCATCAATATGACTCTTTGATTACCATGTTTCTAACTTCACCATTTTTCATATGTATCATACTCATGATTGTGTTTAAATATCTGTTAGAGAAAAGCCTCCTCTCCTTGGAAACGTTCCCTCTGTCCTTTACATTGACAATCTTTTACATGGTATCTAAAATTATCTCCAGCATTTGATTCCCACATGCCTTCCTCTGAATTTATTTTAAGTATATTTACTTTCACTTGGAAATATACATTAGAACTACATATAGAGTAATGAGTTGGGGATTTTAGGGTGTTTTTTTTTAATTTAGAAACTTCAATTTACATGCCTATTCTTGTAAGTGGTAGGACCCTTAGAAAACTAAACTTTTTCATTTATAAGTCAAAGTGCCTTAATGAGATCTATTCATTTGTCTACTTATAGCTTCTTAAGTTACTTTGCCAAATTTTAACCAGTTAATCAAAGAATTTAACCAAAATTTATAAAGAAATATTCTATCAAATTTTACCTGAGTATCAATGTCCACATCTCTGTTTTAGGAATATAGATATGATTTATTAATAATTTTTGAGTTTGTCTTTTTAAATAAAATTATGTTCTTTAATTAAGATAGGGAAATAAGACATAGGAAAAATAAAGATGGGATAGGTAACTTAAAAGCAATTGTTATATAAGGAATGCTGACATTTTAAGACAACTATGTCATAGATATATTAATTTTAAAAATAAAGAAAGCATTTCAAAGAAGGTAAGTGATTTGTCTAAGACCATCAAATATACTGTGGGAAAAAAAAAAAAAAAAACTATGCAAAGTGCCCATAATAGTTTTAAATCTGTGGGCAGCTGACCACCAATGAGCAACAGACTTAGGGTAATGAATATGTGAGGAGTTTAGTGTTCTAATCAAATCAACCTCACAACCAAATTAATCTCACACATATTTAATGATATGAATAATCATTATTGTGTTGCAAGGTGATTAGTCATAATTGCTAAAGGGTTCACAAAAATTACTAGAATTAGTATTGTCCTTACACAGCCAAACTAAGTATGTCTAGGATTAGCTGAAAGGGAGAAAAGGGAAGACATTAGCTACTCTAATGCTTCCCCTCATTGAAGAAACCAGAAATTCGGAGGTACATAGAGATCATTTAGCCTAATTCCTCTTTATACTGATGAACAAACTGGAGACTAAAGAAAAGAGGAATCTATGTGGGTTACCTGACTTCAAAGTAAAATATTTTTTTTTCATTTTTCTGGCATTGATTCCTTGGCTCTGGAATCCATAGAATGCAAAATTCCCTGTCTAGTTAAGACAGGGACTGGCAGGTAGGAGATCTGAAAGTCATAAACTTTCATTTTTCAACTGCTCTCAAAGAACAACCCCACAGTCCCATCTTCTGCAGGTAGAGGAATCAGGTGGAGTAAGTCAAGATTCTACTCTTCTTTCAGGGAGTCCTAAACGAAGTTTCAGTGGGAAGAGAAACATCTAGCCTCAAAAAGTGGAAAAAAAAAAAAAAAAAGGAAAAATTACAATGAAAGTGCATTGTCTGCCTGTTCTGGTTTCTAATGTAGAGGGCTACAGTCTTCTGCCTGGGAGTGGCTCTGAAGAAGTCTCTGGCCCCCAGAAACCCTGAATACAGCAGTTGGAAAATCTTCAGAACTATTTCACCAGTTGCCAACCTGATAATTTTTCCTATTGTATCATTTTCCCAGTTGGAAAAGCAATGGATTATAGTGGGGGTAAAAAAAAAAAAAAGTTAAGAGAAACATATATTTTTGTCTCATTGGCTACATATGCTTGGGGAGCTCAATCTCTCTGAGCTTAGTTTTTTCATCTATTGTGTAAGGAACATTATATTTACTTCATACAGTTCTTATTTGAATAAAATTAGGTAATGTGTATCAAGTTTAATTACAGTGTTCAGCTCATAATTTTGGGAAGGCAGTCTGCCATGGATCTTTTAACCTTCTTCATGTCTTTCTGAGTGTGTCAAAATCACCAGCCTATGACTGTTATTGTACCCCAAAAGTGAAATATTGCATTGAAATAATGCATCATGTAGTCTAGCAATGCACCTAGTCCTTTGTAGGACAAAGAAGAGGTTAGCTCACTACTTGCTATAAAATTGGTTTCTTAGATACACCAGCATGCTCCTGACTCACAGACTAGGTATTTCAATTGCCCAACTGGGTTTGCATTGAAACTGTAGATCAATTTGGGGAGAATTCAGGTATTAATATTTAGTCATCTGACCCATGAACATGGTATATCATTCCATTATTTTAGGTCTTTTTAATTTCTTTCAGCATATCATGTAGTTTTTAGTGGACAGATCTTGCACATCATTTGCATTTTAGACTTGTCCCTAAGTATTTCATATATGTGATGCTGCTATAAATGGTATTATTTTAAAGTGACTTTCTAATTCTCTTTCGCTAGTATAAAAAACAAGTTGTGGATTCCCTAAACTCAGAGTTATTTTCTTCTAGAAAATACTCCCTTGTATGTGTAGGCGCCATCTGGCCACTATATCAACCTATGCAATTTGTGGATTGGGTATGATGATACTCTTGCTATTGTTTTACCATGAATAATAAAGCTCTTTGTTTCTAACTCAGGAGTTTTATTTCTTTTGTCAGCATCCAAAGAACTTTTTAGCTCTTCTCCACACCATCAAACTTATATAAATAGAGTAAAATCTATATTATTATTAAAGAAAGGGTAGTATTGTTTTTACTCATCCAGGCCAAATAAATGCACATTGAACCACCTAGTAAAATTGTCAGACATACTTAATAAAATCCTACAATAAGTTATAAGATATATATTGTTAAATCCATTTTTAAAAGAATACTATTGGAGACTCAGATTTAAACAGCTCAAAACATTATGTAAATATTGGGCTCCTGGTAGCATCAGTAGTTAAAACACTGGCAGGGGTAAAAAATACAAGTAGAATAGCCCTTTGAATAAATTTTCTTGGTGATTTTGCCAAAGCAGCTGTGGCCCTTCTCCTAGATGCTATGCACAGTTAATTTCTAATCAAGGAGAGTAGCCAGAGAAAGATAACCCTGCAGTAATTCATTTGGAAACCTGGAGGTAGATAAAAAGGGATGTGTTTTGAACAGAGAACATCCAATAGCATGTGATCATTCATTCCACAGCTTACAAGGAAATGCTATTTATGTTGTATTCTACATGTTTATAAATATTGAATGTATATTTTCCCTGTAAGAAATTTATTGTAAAACTACTCTGTGAAATACTTTGCAGAGGTTTCTAAATCCAGGTTTTAGAAACACCTAGGATTGATTCAGAAGTAGCATTTCAACAGTCTCTTCTTCATATGTACCAACTAGAGCACAATGGATTTGTGATGCTGACACAGAATTCGGAGACATATTAGTCTGGTCCGCAACTCTACACAGCTCCTAACCCTCCTCATCTTAAACACAAGGTATCAGAGGTTGTTTGGACATTATGAAGAACAAAAAAAATGATAATTTTGGAGTATGACAGCCTAATTTTGCATTCTGGCTCTCCCATTTTCTGTGGCTGGGGCCATTTATTTAACCTCTGTGGACCTCGTTTTTTACAGCATAAAATATGGAGATGATAATACTCCCTGGAAAAGGTAACTGTGTCTGGCATTTAGCAGGTGCCCAGTGAATAGGGCACACCATCCACACCTCCAGGTTACAGAGTTCTTCAGTGGAAAAGATAGGCTGTGATCTTGAGACTCTTACTTTTTTACCTATAATAAGCCAGAAACCTTTTTCCCCCCATGGCTCAAAAGAAGCTTATTCACACAAAATGCCAGGGTAGGGAAATCCTCATAGGTCTACACTTACACTATAAGAGTGACCCCAGAAGAAAGAACTCTAGGGAGCAAGGTTCGCTGATCTGGAGCTGCAGTATTGTGTAATACCACAGGGCTTCTCTAAAATATTCCCTTGATTTGAAATGAGATGATTTTTTTTTTTTTTTAAATCTTCACAGGAAAGTATTTCATTCATTTAGCTCTTACCTCCTTACTGAAGAAAGGACAGTGCTAACATAAGGTCACAAATGCGAAGGCACAATCAAGGAAGCAAATTAGCCACTCTCTTCAGAGTCAGTCCTCAAAGAAAGATTATGTCCTAAATCAGAGCAGTTAATATCCTCCATAGCAATTAAGCCTGAGTTGCTTACAGCTCTAAGAATAAGCTGCAATATACCTGAGGATGGAGAGGCCATGGGGAAACTTTCAACTTCTGGCTCTTTATATTTAATTAACCCTAAATAAGAAAGTGAATTTGGGGCCAGAAATGGGAAAGAAGAGAGCATTTGGAAAAGTATCTAAGAGACACTGGAGAGAGAGTATTTTACAGGGTAGGAGGACTTGCTTTTGAATTAGAGAGAGCAGTGTCACTGGCTGTGTCACTAAAAGAAAACTCAGAAAGTAACTCAGCCACTCTATTCCTGGTATATATGTAGTAAAGTAAGGAAAAGAATACTTCATGGAAGCGTTATCTGGGTTAAAAAGATAATGTATGTAAAGCACCCAGCACTTAATAAATATTAAGTAAAAGGGAAATTAGTATGATTTGAGAGTAAAATTCAAGACAATTTTTTTTTGCATTTCAATCATTCCTAATGTATGCATGGATTGTAATTTTCCCACTTTAACTTTTATTAAATGAGAACACTTGCACACAAACATATTAATATATCTTAATAAAACGTCCTCTATTGAAGCTAGGTGTCTATATTTTGTTCAGAGTATTTCCCAAGTATTCTAATTGACTATAGTGAACAATTATTTACTAAGTATCTAGTGAGTATCACTTTATTGAACATTACTGTATACTAGGTGCTTCTTTCATTTAATTCTTGCCTTCTTCCAAGAGGGTATTATTTACACTATGCAAATAAAGAAGTTGTTCATCTGGATAAACACCTTACCAAAACTCACTGCTCTGGTAATTATTAAAGCTTGGACTGGACCACATATGTGTCTGATGTTAAAAATTCTAGCTTTTCTGAGCAGAGCATTCACTCCAAAGTTGATGTAGAACAGTGTTTCTCTAATTTCCATGAATGAGAAGAATCTTTGAAGATACTTGTTATAAATATAATTTTTGGAGCCTCATTCAAAACTAAATCTATAGGAAAGGACCCTAGGAAAGCTCTATGTTTAATAAACACACCAGATAATTATTTCATGAAGTTTGGAAAACATGATTGAGGAATAAAGAGATTAGTGTTCTGAACTTTTTATCTATTTATTTTTAATAAATAATTGTTTCAGCATAAACAGTATTGTTTTATAGAAACATATTCTATTCTATTAAACATATTAAGTAATGGAATATATGAAATTAATTCTGAATTTTTTTAAGAAAAATGGAGATATGCCATCCACAGAATCTCAACAACAAAATAAATACTGTAAGATATTTAAAGCAAATAATATATTTAATATTTATATTTATAATTACTTTTACATTCTTTATTAGAATAAACCACAAATGTTAAATATCATACTGATATTTAATTTTTTTTTTCAAAAAAAATACAAATAAAGTAAATTATTATTTAGGACACATAATGGAATTATGTAAACGACGTCTGTAGAGTCAAAAGGCAGAAACTGAGCCCAGGAATTTCCATTTACTACCTCTATGGCCTTGAGCAAATTATTTAACCTCTCTGAGTGTTAGTTGCTCCATCTAAATAATACATGGAATAACATTTTCCTTGCAGGGTTAATGTATGGATTAAAAGAAACAAAATGTGACACATGGTTTATAAATGACCTCTTATACAGAGTTATAAAAATAAGTTGCTTTTACAATTATGATGTCCATCAAAGCTAGCTGTTCCTTCTCCAGCAAGTCTAAATCCATGCATGCTTTCTGGTTCTCTGCCAAACCTAAGAGAGGGGCATTTTAAAGGAAGGCAGAAATGGTATTATTGCATGGAAATATTATTATAGCTTGCAGATGAGATGCTAAACTAGAATTGTTCCTTTTGTGTTATCAGATACTTAGTATGAGTTTAAGATCTACAAATCCTTTTTAACAAAAAAAATGGAGAAAGACAGCATCCTAATGTTCTTAAATATCTCTGCTATATGTCTACAATAAAGGTCTATTGCTCACAGCTATTTCTGATCATTTACACTGGTGGAGATAATTGCAATTTCCTTGACAATCATCTTCTATGTCAGTTCTTTAAAAATGACTTTGGAATGTCTTGATTATCAGGAGTATAAAAGGCAAATTTAATTGTGATACATTTGTAATGAAAATGGAAGTGAGAACCATAAATGAGAATAGAAGTGAGAATCATAACGGCAATAATCATAATACTGTGCATAATAAGTATAACTTTTCAAGAATGTATCTCATTGGAGAAAGTATGTGTCCCGGCAATCACTTTACCCATTCTATAGCTGGAATATGGAAAACTGCTTGGCAAAACATCTTAGATGTGTCCTAGCATGTATGAACTACCATTGTCAAAGTTGTTTATGATTTCTGAAAAGTAGGTGACATATGCAGAGTCACAAGGACTACATTCAAATTCTAGATTTCAGTATATTATGCAGATCACTTAAATCCTCTGAACTTTATCTCATCTCAAAAAAAAAAAAAAAAAGAGATACCTGTAACTATCCCATACATGAGATAAGGTATGTGCTAACCATAAAGCAATCTACCAATTACAGTTGTAATAATGGTTACTAATAGGATAAGTTCAATGTTGATGATAATGATTTTTAAGGTGACTTTTAGCTTTAGCCAGTTTATTTGTGAAACATTTGTAAGGAAAGCAGAAATGAGAACAATAACGGCGATAATTATAACATTGTATATAATAAGTATAACTTTTCAAGGATGTAAATAATTGGAGACATGATGAGACCCTGCAATCGCTTTACTCATTCTATAAGTGGAATATGAAAAATTACTTATTCTATAAATGTCTAGGAAATCCTTATAAATATTGAATGTACCATCGTCAAGGGACTGGAAGTCTCTAGCCATCATAGATAGATACACTTAAGTCATAGTTTCCTCTTTTCCCTAATTAAAACTGTACTTAGCATAGCACTTATGACTTGATATCAAATTTTATAATATACCCTTAATCCTTCTCAAAGTTCCATATTTTTGAATTTCATTTTTACAACTTCTCCTTGACTCTTCTCACAGCTTCATCTCTCTGAACTCCTATAATTTCCCAGCTACAGAAGAAGACTTGTATGTAAAAAAAAAAACAAAAAAAAACAGGTTTTGAAGCCAGGATTGTATAATATTGAGTACACTGGTTTTGCATTCAAATTGTGGTTATACCACTTACCAGGTCTGGTAATTTGACCTCCCTAAGGTATCTATTTCCCCAGCTCTAAAATGCAAAATATTGAAAACACTAAATGAAGAATATAAAACTATATATAGTTCACATTATTTAAATATTTATCTATTTTATTAATTGTAAGCCTCTGTTCTTCATGAGGCTGCTCACCTCATGTTGAGGTTCATTTTGAAATGAACTACTTCATGAGTAGTTCACTTTGGTGCTACTATACAGATAGATAATTTGGGTACATTCTTGTTTGCTTAGACAAGGATCTAGCTAGGACCTCTAACTTTCCCTTCAGAATGAGCAATGAGGGAGCAACTGAACTCAGCTACTCACACAGCCAAAGAGGCTATAACCTCCCAAGAGCTTCAAGCTCTCCAGGTATATGGGTTTTCTCAGGCAAATCCTAGATAATCTGGCACTCAAACCAAAAAACTGTCTGGCACCCCAGTTGTCTTTTTGGCCTGGGCCATAAAAAGCAATACTCATATGCTTGCCACATAAAACAGAAGGACCACAAAAGGTGAGATGCTTCTCCCAGAATGTGAACTAACCGTAGCTCCAACAACTTCACCTTGGTCTTGATGGTTCTTCATGAAAGGACAAAAGGATAGGGGTACATGTGCCTCTTTTTACTGGTTCTGGATTTGTAAATTTCCGTTATAAAGCCTGTTACTTAACCAATACAATGTGGCATTGTGGCATTTGCCCTTACCCAACTTGTTCTACAATTGTAATCAGCCCTCTGAGCAACACCATGGATAAAGGTTCAAATGATGTATATTCCCTTGTTATATCCTGCTCCTTGCATTTCTCCTCTGCTGTTCATTCCTCACCATCTAGATGGCTTCAGGAAATTATGTAGGTAGAGTACAGCTTCAAATGGCAAAACAGCCTTTCTCTAAGGCTCCTGTGTTCCTGTATTTTAATGCTGTGTTGATTTGCCCTTTCAGAAAATATGATCATCAATGGTAGAGGGTATAATTGGCTTTTGTTTATGTAAAATAAATGCTTCCTTATCAGATCTATTTACTAACTGCTGACATGGTGAGATCTCAATAAAATCTTAAATGGTTTGTGTATATTACTGATCACTCAAAATCAAAACTGCCCTCAAATCTTAAAGTTATATTTTCTTTTCTTTACTTCACATGTTTTGCCTGTATAGAGTACTGTATAATTTCCATTAGTCCCCTCAAACAACCTTGCATTTATTTTAGGCTATGGCTTTAACAATTTTTAGGGTACTGTTGTAGAAGGACTCTTTTCTTCAGTTCCTGTTAGTGACCCAGTAATTGTTTTCTTGGCCCTCCAATCAAGTGGGAAGTGCTCTGATAGCATGTCAACAAAATGTCAGATACTGGGAGAGAGACTCTACGAGTGTTATTGTGATTGATGGCTTATTTGAATCTTTCTGCTCCCAGCTGGTCCTTGGATATTGTATCAAGGAAGACAGAAACTGCAGAGGAGACATTTTAAACACATTCAAAGTTGTGCTGTGTAACTTTATAGAAAGCAGAGCTGAGTAGGAGGTAGAGGATAAGCAAGGCTTCTGGGAAGATCACTGAAGGGAACACTGTCTATAAAATAGCCATGGTTTGCTGGACAGCCAGGCAAATTAAACTGATGAGAACAACCCATAACTGTGAGGCTCTAGTAACACTGGCTTAACAGTCCTGGTTGTTTCCTGGTGGCTCTGCCTGGGTCTCACAGTGGAGAGCAACATTGCCTCTAATAATCTGAATTATCCAAAGATGTAGGAGAAAAATTAGAGGAGTACAAAACATAGGTCAGCTCCAACTTTATGTTTATTAGACTGAATAGCAGTGCTTAATCATCTCCCACTGTCACCAAAAGATTCAAGGCGTTTATTTAGAATTTTTCATATGCTAGATTATACAAGTCAATAAGGCAGACTTCCTGCTCTCATGAAGCTTTACTGCACAGATACTTTCAATAGAATGTTATAAATGTTTTTGATCAGTAATAAAATCCCAATAGAAATGTTTTTATTTCTAGAAGAAAGACTCTGACTTATGAAACATATATGGGGCATAAATAAGTTCAAACATTTGAATAATAATTATAAAAATTATTACTTTCAAAAAAGTAAGAATCGGTAAGTATAATACTTGTATGGATGAGTCAAGTGGAAGCTTCTAAATAGCTACTTTACACTGAATGTGTTCAACAAATTACTGAAAATACTTGGTCTACCCAAGCCATCCCAGACATCAACCATCACTGATGGTTATTCATAGGTATTTTTCCTCTGTCTGATCAAGGGAAACAAGATTTTCAAGAAATTTATCACCAAAAATCTTTACATTGCTTGTCTTTCCCCTAAAATGCTTGTCAAATTTCCTATTTAATCTATTAAACTTACATACAGAAATTTCTTTAAAAAAGAGAAAAATTGATCCTAGCATGCACTTGCTTTTAACAAAGGAGAAAGGAAATAACAGGGGCGATAGATTGAGACATTTCTTAAGCAGAAGTGTCTCTATTTATAACATCAGCCCAGTGACCCAACACGGATAACAATTTTGCCAGTCAGCTGAATAAGAGCTACTGAACACCCACTGGGCTTGCACTAGATACCCTGAGAAAATATAAAGGAAAAAGTCAACATGATCCCTGCCCTTGAGGAGTTTAAAGTTTAACAGAAAAAAGGTCAGGCTCATACGTGAGGTCA
>CAUYRT010042426.1:0-40643 GCA_963574885.1 Lepilemur ruficaudatus
ACAGAGTCTCACTCTGTTGCCCGGGCTGTAGAGTGCCATGGCATCAGCCTAGCTCACAGCAACCTCAAACTCCTGGGCTCAAGCAATCCTTCTGCCTCAGCCTCCCGAGTAGCTGGGACTACAGGTATGCGCCACCATGCCAGGCTAATTTTTTCTATATATTTTTAGTTGGCCAATTAATTTCTTTCTATTTATAGTAGAGATGGGGTCTCGCTCTTGCTCAGGCTGGTCTCGAACTCCTGACCTCGAGCTATCCACCCGCCTCGGCCTCCCAGAGTCCTAGGATTACAGGCGTGAGCCACCGCGCCCGGCAACATGGCTCTTCTTTATGTGAGAATTTCACACTTTAAAATGTTAGTGGTATGATTTCAAATTGAGCATTCACATCATTACTGAACATTTTGAACTTACTGAGTTTTCATTAAGACGTGTCCTGGACAAAAAGAAGTGTATTTCTAAAAAAAAAAAACTAATATTTAAACCTCGTTCACTATTTAAATCACTTGTCCAAGATTCACCTGGCCATTTACTATAGAAATTTGTTTTTCTGAAAAGCATAGAGATTCTAACAGATGTGATCTGGATCCTTCCCATGAGAAACAAGAAGAAAGGAGCAAGAGTTCCTTAGATTTATTTACATGAGGGTTTGAAATGGGGTGACCTTTTTCTCTGAGTTATTTTATTCAATATCCAGAAGATGCCCTTGCTACCAATTCTATCCACATTTGATAAAAGAAAAATAAATCACTCGTCCAGCTATTAGATCCAGAAACTAAGAAGAACCTAACACAAGAAAAACACCCTTTTTCAAAGTTTCTTTATTTTCCTTGCTACCAGTAGTGTGAATAATACTGCAGTGCAGCCACTCACTACGGCTGTTGAAACATCAAACAGCTTAGGAAAATACCGGTGGCTTTAATTATTTCTCCATTGGGAATCTTTGACTTCAATAAAAAGGGTAGTTGTTTGATGGCCAAACAGCAAAATAAAAAGAAAACAAGATAGAGAACACCTCCATCAACGTCTCCTTGTAGGTTTTGTGAAACTTCAGCTAATATGGCTTGATGACCTATGGGATTACCTCTGAGGGGCAGAGAGTCTCTGTGAACTCCTGCCTCTTCTGCCACGAGATAAGCTGAGGAGGTCTAGAAGAGGAGGCCTTGCATTCGAGCCTGACTCAGACAAGCTTCTTCTAATTCAGCCATAACCTTTGCTTGGAAAAATGTACGTCACGGCCTTGGCGGGTCCCCAAGCTTCCTCCTATGCAGTCTGCTATTTTTCCTCTAGCTTACCCAAAATAGCCGGGCAGAGATTTAGTACAGTTGGTGTGCCAGTGTTTATAGGCCCAAGTGTTTTCAAGTTTCTTTCTGTGGGCAAGCACAGATTTTTCCAGACTGGCAAGAACAAAAGAAAAGGTGGTTCTGGGCTTCTGGTTTTGTTTCCTGGAAGAGTTAATCCACTTTTCCTTCTCCAAGGAACCCCGGTATTAGAAGACCTTTACCATGTTTGACCTCCCTCTGTATCTTCTTTTATTCTCTGAAAAATTCTTTATCTCATTCTGAAACCTAAGGTCTTGGAACTTTAGTATATTATTACTAATGTATTTAAATATATGTATTGTCTAGCATCCCACAAAAGCAAAGAAGTATAAAAATTTCTTTCTGGAAATTTTTCTGGTATGTTATATCTAGGTTTTCTGTTTGCATTAATTCTAAAACGCAAAGTCCCATACAGTCATGTGCCCCTTAACAACAGGGATACATTCTGAGAAATGAGTCATTAGGTGATTTCATTGTTGTGTGAACATCATAGAGCATATTTATACCAACCTATATGGTGTAGTCTACTACACACCAGGCTATATGGCATATACTATTGCTCCTAGGCTACAAACCTGTACATCATTTTACCGTACCAAATACTGTAGGCAGCTGTAACACAATGGCAATTATTTGTGTATTTAAACACATTTAAGCATAGAAAAGATGATGCATTGAGCAATGACATTATGATATCTATGACATCACTAGGCAACAGGAATTTTCAGCTCCAATATAATCTTATGGGACCACTGGTTTTATATGTGGTTCATCCTTGACTGAAATGTCATCATGCCATCTTTCTGGAAGGAGAAATACAAGAGGTAGAAAAAACAACAGGTCCCACCTTGAAGAGAGGAAAAATAGATTTGCTAACTTTTAACTATTCTTTCTAGAAGTCCTATTTCTTTCCTTTTACAATATTTCACTTTTATTTCCCAGTTTTGTAGAAATGGAGACCCCAAGAAGATGGTGTAGGTGTTTCCCATCTGTCGCACTCTCTCTAGTTGCTTGCTGCTGCTCTTGCAATTCCTCAGTTACACCATTGCTGTTCCATCGGGGCATGCTGCAGAATAAAATGCAATAAATGCAAATTGGTGATTCAGTTTAGGATTTGCACCCAATTATAGATAAAGCATAGGCTTTTGGCATGGAGGAAAAATGGCAAGAACAAAATTATAGATTACATTTGGGAAGTCTTCCCCACTTAAAATCACTTACCTCTTCCTGCAGCCATGAGAAGAGCCACTCAGTGGCTCTCAGCTGCTATTTCTCCTGGTCAGGGCAGGATTATGATCCTCAGAGGCCCTAAGAACTCTCCAGGTTCCTCACCCCCAGCTGTAATACATCACTCAAAACAAAACCAATATCACACCATGAGTGATTGTTTTATCTTTTTCAAAATTACATCAAACTCAAATGCATGCAATGATTCATCTAGGTTCTTTCTAGATCTACAAATGTGTTGTGAGTATGTGTCTGGGTTTGTTTTGCTGGGATCCTAAGTGCTGGGGTCTTGAGCATCAATGTGTAGTCTAGCTCCACCTTTGGCTCCTGGATTGGACACTTGTCTTCTGATGTTACCTCTGTGTGAAATGACTGACCCACCCTGACATTGCTCATCCCCATGGAGAATGTCCCAGGAAAATGTTGAGAAAAAAACATCAAAGAGGATCAAATACCAATGTTTTGTCCAGCTGTCAATGCGGTAGCTCTCTAATAACAGGATGAAGGCACCAAAAACACTAGGTGTTTACCTTTATTTTAAAAACACCAGCTCTGAAAGAGAACTCTTCTTGGCAGAATACACAAACATTTATATTTAACCTTTCATTCCCAGCACTTTTTAAGCATTACCCCATTAAACTTCAAAGCAGCTACATAAGGCAGGTAGAACTATTTGCTCTGCAATTTTAAATGCCCCACTTACTAAGAGTGGGAGAGAATGCAGTGACAGCACTATCAGGGCTGGTCCCAGACCCCTGGGACAAGACCTGGCTCCCTATAGACAGACCACCATCCACAGTGGTTGAGCCTCTCCTGAAGTGCCACCTTCCCAGGTCTTCCTGTCTACTCCCATCAACCAAACACCCTCACTTATCTCTTCTAGGGCCGCATCCATGTACAGAAGCTTTCCATTAGCCATCACCTCTCAGCCCACATCCAAATTTGCTCCTTTTTCTAAAATCCCATGACTTTGCCTATATGCTAAGCAACAGAGTTCATCAGAGAAATGATTTTGTGTTATACATTTAGTATACCCTAAATGTCACCCTTCTATTTATATTTTTTGACACAGATCTTATGAAGATCATGTCTTAGTTCAAATATAGTGATAGGAATAATATGATAAGCAGGAGGGTCTGGCAAATGTCCCTTAAATGACATTAGGCCACTGTAGGCTTTACCTAATCATTGGGTCTGTCCAGCGAAGAAGTTAAACTGGGTACATTGGAATGAAGTTTAAGTGTGTGTGTGCGGGCGCATCCCTTTAAATTAAGACTAACACTTTCTAAGTTTTTACTGAACTTTAACCTTCATCAATATATGGGTTCTTTGCATTTGCCTTTACTTTTAGATTTCAGATTAGTTTTGCATTTTCGTTATTCTATTTCTTAGTTAATGGTGGATATTTGATGCTCTGTGCTTCCATCTTCAAGAAAATTGACCAAACCACATCAGTTCTGCAATGATTTAAGGTGTTAGAAATATTCCTATATCCTTACTGTAAACATTTAGAAATATTAGCTTTGAGAGCCCAAAGAAAGTTACCCAATACCGTTTATTGGTTTGCATGTGACTTCATTCTTACTCTAGATATGCACTAACTAATTCAGCATCATGAAATCTTGTTCCCACTTACTGAGATTTCTCCGTGAGGGTATATAGTTCAATCGTAATCACTTGACTAGACAATATGGCTTGTACAAAGGCAGAACTTGCCTCCTAGTAGGTTGTGAACTCTTGTTCTATCTAAATCCTTGTTTAGGTTATATCTCAGAAATTACATCAGCAACTAAGATGTAATCTACATAATAGTGACAGCCCTGTGGACATCCCAAGCGCCTCAATGCAACATGCATACAAGGGCACCAGCTAATCCAGGAGGATGCCTCCAGGAATAATTTAAGAGAAAACAAATCTTATACTAGCCTTAAAAAACAAAATGAAGTTTCCACCAAGAGTAGACTTCTGGGAGGAGTGAAATATAGGATGAAAAAATTCAATAGTTTCTCTACTCTTTAAAATTATACCTCTAACATTTTATTTAAGATACATTTTTATATAGGCTTCTATGTTTATATTCAGATGAATACAAATGTCTTCAGTGCCCAGCACAGTGCCTGACACACAACAGATGCTCAGCAAAGTTTTGCTAAAAAAAAAAAAATGAGCAAAAATCCACTCAAATGTCAAATATTAATAATTTTTGGACTATCCTTCATTTTTATATTACCCAAACCTCGGCTCTCTTCCATTAGAGAAAATCATCAGCAGTTGGCAATGGTTTAATTATATTTTAGGAGATATACAAAAACATAAAATCTATGCTCATAAAACGTAAGCCAAAAAACATCTAACTGCCTAAGTATGGCCATTCTCAACTACCCTCCATTTCCTTCTTAAGCGCTACTTAAATGTTCCCTCATTGCCAATTCCAGATATGTGTCTTAAATAAGTAATAAGATAATTAGCCCTGAAGTATACACATTCAATAGGCCAACTATTAAAATAATACAAGACCTTGAGAAAAAAACAATGCATTATAAAAAGAAATCATGTAAACCCAGTGGAGAGTGAAATAATATGGCTGCAGAGCAGGGCTGGATCACAGTATATATGCTGGTGTCCGTGATTTCACTTCAGCACAGACATTTCTGGCAGAGCAGGGATGCTCATGGGGATCAGGAGATCTGGGATCTAATTAAAATGTAAAACTAAGCAGATATGTCAGCCTGAGCGATTCATAGACTCTGAGAGTGATTTTTGTTTTTGGTTTGTTTTGTTTTCTTGCACACTGTGTGTACTGAATAAATATTTGACTCAACTTTCCTCATCTGTAAAATGAGGATCTCATAAGTCCATTCTAGGACTAGCATTTGGTGACTCTAAAGTTTGTGGTTTTCATTGACATTGAATCAGAGATCTATAATACTACAATAGAAGAGACTTTTTTAAATGGGGAAGTGGCTGCTTTCTGAAATTCATCATCAACCATCTCAAAACACTGGATCCATCCCAGAGTCAAATGTGGGCTTCTCACTTTCTCTAATGGTTGAAATGTCCAATGTTCAGAATATGTTATCTCCCAGGAACAATTAGAACATTCTGATTTCTAAGAAATCACATAGGCATGGTTTCTTATCCTTGCCTGAGGTAAATCCTTACTTGACAACCAGTGTTGGAAGTCCTGCCATAGTCTAACAATCAACTGGCCAGGTTGAGCTAGACTGTGTCCTTAACGATTCAACTCCTTCAAATCCCAGACACGTGTCTGGACCAGCATCCTGAAACAATCTAAATTGAAATCTTTAAGTAGCCTAGAGGACTCAGCTGAATAAGGTTGACTAGGACCAAGCTACCACCTGAAACCATTTAGACTTGAGTATTCATTAAGTACTTATTGACCTCCTTCTCTGTGCCTGGTGCCATGCTAGGCAGTGAGGATTCAGAGATGAGCAAGATATAACCCTCCCCTCAGAGATCAGAGTCTACTAGCTACATAAAAAAGTGAATAGGAAAACACAATGAGATCAAGATGACATGGTACTGTCTCACATAGAAGAGGCATCTAACAGTCTTGGGAGGCCACCAAAGCCGTCCTGGAGTAGGTGACATCTAAGATGGGACCTGAATGACCACCGGAGTAGGACAAAGTTGATGAGTCCTTGGGGAAGAATGACCCATC
Source organism: Lepilemur ruficaudatus (assembly GCA_963574885.1). Lineage (NCBI taxonomy): Eukaryota > Metazoa > Chordata > Mammalia > Primates > Lepilemuridae > Lepilemur > Lepilemur ruficaudatus. Next base: position 6,229 of record CAUYRT010042426.1, read on the forward strand.
TGCTAGCACAGGAAGTTCGATGTCAGCTGAGCATTTGTATGGCAAACGGACAGTGGACTGGTTTCTCCATGTAGTTGTGGTCCTCCACCCATCTGCAGAGTCCCACCTTGGGGAGCTTCTAAATGTGCAGATTCCTGGGCTCCAACCCAGCCTGACTGAATTAGAATCTCTTGGGGTGGAGTGCAGAGTTCTGAATTGTAAAAGTTGGTCAAGCAATTTTGATGAAAGTTGAGGTTTAAGAACCACAGCAATGACAAGTAGCCCCTTCATGCATGTGGCTCCCAATGTCCAGAAGCTAAAGATGGTCATGAGTCTGTACAGAGAGATAGAAACAGAGAAACTTGAGTGAATTCCCAGTCACTGGTTTGGAGTTTTGGAACAGACTCGAAGAAATGGGAATGCAGTCTGGGCAGATCACCAAGCCAGGATTCTGCCACAGAAGAAGATGTCAGTATTAAGGGACCAGGGCTAGAAGACAGAGCAGTACCAAGTCACAAGAATGAGGAGAAAGTTCAGATGACAACTAGATCTTAGTGTCAGAGATAAACTGGCAGCATAGGTGACCTCATGCTGAGTGTCAGGATGTTGAGCCAGGCCTGTGTCTGGGACTCAATTGGATACTGAGGTTGTAAGAAGAGAGTTTCTGAGATGGATAAATCAGTCAGGCCCCATATGTCCCTGGAACAGATGATGTGGTATAATGTACTGGGTTGTTATAACTTAGTATTCTGATAAAACCATTGAATCCCTTTGCCCTATATCATTCTTAGTGCTTGTAGATATTTGGATCACAATATTCCAATATTTATCTCCATTATATAATTAGGTAAAAACTGCTCATATTTCTAACCAAAACTTAAATTAAGGTGTCCTCTAGCAAGATTAGAGACCCACTTTGATATTTGAGATCAACATATATTTGTGATTATAATGTGTAATCATTGATAGATGCTGGCCTTTCTGGTGTAAAGCAAACAATCAAAATCCCTTCTTTCAAGGCTGTTTTTTTTACTTAATTGGCCTTCAGTGGGTAATTAATTTTACTTATAGTTCCTAAACAACTAGCAGAGTTTCTGCAGATCACAGGATCAGTCCTAGGAACTATGAGCAACAGTGAACAAAGAGCCCCAGCTGTGTCCTGTTTATTAATTAACCCAAACCTAGTGTTCATGCTCTTGGCATTCTAGCCTGGATGACATTCATCCACTTCCAATGCTCATGGTAGCTCAAATCAAAAAGTGTATGACACTCTCCACATCTACCCTTTTTTGTAGAAAAACACAATGTAATGTACAGTACGGGCTCTGCAATCAGAACAATGTGATTTCAATCTCACTCTGCATTGATTGACTTGTGTGAACTTGGGCGAGTTGTTAATCTCCAAGATCCTTATCATAAAATGGAGGTATTAATATTACCTAACTCTCCAGCTCATTGAACTACTTTGAGATGGAGATAATTGTATGTAAGTAAAGCATTTAGAAGAGCACATGTTAATTATCATTTCTCCTGCCATTGTTGTTCAGGCCTTCCAGCCTACAGGTGCCATGTGAGGAACTACACTGGAAGACAGTATAGTTCAGTGGTTGAAAGCAAAGGATCTGAGTCAACTTGCTTAGGTTTAAGGAGGAAATGACAGCCCCTCTATGCCTCAGTGTTTGATATGTGTATGTGTGTGTGTGTGTGTGTGTGTGTGTGTGTGTTTTCAGCAAAATAATTGATATAATAATAGAACCTAATTCACACAGAAATTTGGGGGACCTAAGTGAAATGAAGTATCTGAAACATGGGGCCTGGAACATAGCGTTGACTCAGTTAATGGAGGTTATGGTCATTAGCTACCACTCTATTTCTGGTAGCCACTTGCTATGGACTGAATATTTATGTTCCTCCAAAATTCATATGGTAAAATCCCCAATGTGATAGTATTTGGAGATGGAGTTTTGGGGAGGTGATTGGATCCTGAGTCTGGAGCCCTCATGAATGCAATCAGTGCATTTATAAGACAGAGAACTAGCTTGCTCTCTTTCTGCCATGTAAGATACAAGTGAAAGTTGGCTGCCTGCAACTTGAAAGTGGACCCTCACCAGAACTCAACCATGGTGACGCCCTAATCTTGGACTTCCCAGCCTTCAGAACTGTGATAAATAAATCTTCACTGTTTAAGCCGCCCAGTCTATGGTCATTTCTTACAGCAGCTCAAACTCGCTGAAACACCACAGCTCAAGACAAACTAAGGCTTCTTCCACAACTTCACAGAATCCCAAGCATTTCTATTCCTATACTTTTGTTATTTTTTTTCTTTTAATGGCTACTATGGGTACAACAGATATTGGAATAAAACCCTTAAATATAAGTTTAAATGATGAGAAAATGGTATGAAACTTCGTTTTGCAAAACTGGTAACCAATTATATCCTATGTAAGGTTGAAACATCAGGTTTACAGAAGATGCATTCCTCACTTTATAGAAACTTGCCACCCAAGCAGATTAGTTGAATACTATAACATATTGATTTAATTACATTGTTATACCCATTGTTCCCCCAGAATTGTTCCTTGATTGAAAAACTGAATCACAAAATATGTTCACATAAATACATATTAAAGCAGTTCAACCCACAGCAATGATAATATTTGTATATCGCATATAACATAAAATGTTATTTCATTTCTATAATTTAGTTTAATCCTTACAGCAACCACAGAAGGAAGGTACAGCAGATATTATTTCTATATGGATAAGGAAACTAAAGCTCAGAAAAGGTAGATAAATTGTATAAATCACATGCCTAGAAATGGCAGAGCCAGGACTTGAATCTAAGACTTTTTAAATCCCATACTAATTCTTGTTTACTGTGATACTATGATTAAAAATAAGTGTTTGCTTTAATTTTTGCATGTGCATTTTGATATGCCAACCCATTACTCTCCAATTATGCCCAATTTGCTTACTGACCTTTTTCCATGTTTCACAATAAGTTGCCAGGCAGCAATCCACTACAGCATGGCATCCATAATGCTAGTATTTCTTGTTTTTCTCAGACCTCTCTTTTGCATTTCCTTCCTGGGAAAGATTACTGGCAAACAGAATCCAGAAAGCAGTTTTGGAAAGAGTCAAGAATCATGAATCGCAATCAAGGGGTTCACCTGAGACTGGGTTCACTGGGTTTTCTGAGACTCTTTGAAGAACTTGTAGGAAAACAGCATAGAAGATGAAAACGTATAAAGCAAGACTTCAAAGGTTGTACTTTCTTCCTTCTTCCAAGCTTCATTAGGCCAGTGGTTCTCAACTCTAGTTACACCTTAGAAATACCTGGGGAGCTTTCCAAAAATGCTAAAGCCTAAGCGGCACCCCAGGCCAATTAAATCAGAATCTCTGGAGGTGGAATCAGGATATGGGTAGTTTAGCAAAGCTCCCAGGTGCTTCCAATGTGCAGCTGCAGTGTGAGAACCAGTACGCTGGCATAACCACCAGATCTCAAGGGCAAGGCTAAGATAGGGAACCACAGCACCTCTTAGGATAAGCACCCACTGCTTTTCCACAGAGGGGCAGAGACTCATGAAAAAACTGCAGTGTTCCTAGTCCAGGGGAAAAACAGAAATCTGGGTCAAGGGACAGCCAGCCCCAGAACTGTCATGTCAGCCCTGGAAGAAAGTGCTAGAATAATACCGGGAACATTCTCTACTTCACCCAGGCTGAGTCTCCATTCCTATGTTACCTGGGTCACCTTACATGATTGTGCTGTTGATGTTGCTGGGGCTTTGATTGTTGGTGAGGGTGATTGGTATATTACCCAAAGAAACAGAAATATAATCTTTCAAGCTTCATTCTTCGGAAAAGAATCTAGAAATACAAAACCTAACAATTTTAGCCTTTCCATCATATACATCCTCTTTCTTTACTCGCTGAAATTTCTTTCAGACCTGGCTTATTTTGTGAATTGCAATTAAACATGAGTCTTAATTATAGACATTGAATGTTTAAGAAGTATAACAAAACACTGATTTTAATAATTTTCACATTTGTTTTAGCAGTATATTTAATTTATAACTCCTGTTCTCTTTTTGTAACTGCCGATATTCACAACAGAGTTGAGGTTGCGCATTTATTGACCTTTATTTGAACTTAAAATAGGTGACCCATTGCTTCTTGAACCATTGTCAATTCTAAGTGTATGGGGAAAATCCTAATTTTGCCCTTGATTTATATGACTAAAATATATTTTTAAACATGAATCATTCTTTAGCTGTTTGCAGTATACTTCAAATGAAGATGTAGTTTTTTTCCACTATTCTGAACTTGTTCCATCTGCCCTGACAAAAATACAAGTTATAGATTCAAGAATCTCCATAGGAATTCTTTAACTCTCTATCAACAGACAAAGAAATCATTCTTGAAATACATCTGATGACATGATAGACTGGTAAAGTCAAATCTCTCCAGAAGCAAAAATTAACTATGATTACTTGATGTAAGACATCACTCAAACCAATCAAATGTTATTTTGGGAAATCATAAATTTATATCCAGCGTCAGTTTGTCACTCATTAAGTTCTTATAAGAATGATTAGGAAATTATCTTAATAAGTAAACGTTAGTCTTAACCTCTTCTTACTTTGATGGCTTTAAAAATATAAGTTTATATCAATTCATTGGGTCTTATTAAAAGATTCTGCCCATTTGGAGGGTTATTTATTCTACTATTAATAAACGTTATCCAGGATTGACAAGAAATTCTTAGCATTGTTCTAATCTGCAATAAATCTACCTACCCATGTGTTAGCACAACTTTCAAAATGTAATTTTATAATTAATGGTATTAAGTATTTGTTGGGTACCTACTATGTTCCAGGCACTGTGTGAGGTGCTAGGAATATATGAAAATTTCATTACCTTAAACGTGTTCCTATACACAAAAACTCCAGGAGCAGACTGCAGTCTTGCCAAGGTGTCATTTTAGTGACTGACATGGATCACCACCTCCTGGCAGTCAACAATGACAGCAAGCAAAGCTGCTTAACAGGGAGTTACTGATCCTCCAGCTGTATTCCGCTTGTCGCCACATTGAAAGATGCTTACTCTGAAGATCTCAATCGTATGGAAGGGAAAAACACGATGTAATCCATAAATTAAGGAACAGAGAGGTTTTAGAGTCACAAGTAAATCACCTTGTCAGTAACTCAGAGAGCTCACAAAGAAGGTAAACGTGGTGAGGAAAATACGAAAAGATTCTGTGACCATGATGGTAAAGGGGTCAATTCCTTCTCCAATAAACATTTTTTAAGTACCGCAGCAAGGGTAGAACTAAACAGTCTCCCTCCCACCGCTTGTCCAAAGGAAGAAAGATCTAAGCAAGGGAGACCGTCCAGCCTGCCTAAAGTACTACAATGAATAGTTCTAGTAATGTCCACCTACTAATGAACAGTTTGGATTCGCTACATTTGCTTCCAAATTACTCCCCACATAGCTGTCAGTAGTCTCTTCCATCCTTACTGAACCTGGAAAAAAAAAGTCTTTGACATATTATTTATCAATTCCCCAAACTGACAACAGCAAACTTTCTCAGGTTGACTTTTAAACCTTGTTCATCAGGATTTTGCCAAATGTTTGTACACAGATATGGGTTTTATATCTAAAGTCATTTTCGATTTTTCCATAAAAATCATATGACAAAATAGTGATGTAATTTAAATTTCATCCAATTTACTGAATTATAAATGTTTTCCACATGGAGACAATGAAGAGGTATGATCATAGAAATGTCTAAAAAATGGGATCATGGTTGATCACTTTTAATTTAACCCAATGCACTGAAATTACAGTACAATATTACTTATTTAGACTTTATTAAGTTTAAATGTGTGAAAATCCACATGACTGAAGTTGATCTGCGAAATTGTATCTAGATTCAAATACCAGTTCACCACTTCCAGATGAGTTGGTTAAACTCTCTAGGCCTCTATTTATTCAACTGTGAAATGGGTACAGTCTCTTCCCTATTTTTATTTTTTCTAATCACCCCGATAACTAACACTCTATTCTAATCCACAAACATCTTGTGCCTAAAATAAAACACAAGCCTCCTAATTGGCCCCCCTGCCTCCATTCTTACCTATCTCACCCCCCAAAAATATGGGCTACTATTTATACAGGGGCCAGAGTGACTTTTTTTTTTAATTTAAATCTGAGCATGTCACTTCTCTGCTGGAAACTCTCTAATGACTTCCTACCTTACTCAATAAAATCCAAACTCCTTCTTGTGGCTGGCAAAGCCCACAAGAGCTCCCTCCACCCCACCCCCATCACCCTCACTTCTCTAATTCTGTCTCTTCCCACTCTCCCAGTTGGTCCTTCCACCATACTCACGTGGGCTTCCTATTCCTCCCTCATGCATTTCATGCAAGCTCTGCACCGACCTGAAATGCACTTCTCCTAGAAGTCACATGGCTTGTCTGCCCATTCTCAGTTCAAATGCCACCTTCCCTGTGTTATTTAAAATAACCCCTCATCCTTAATCTCCCAGCCTCTCCGTATCCCCCTTGCCCAACTTTATTCTTCTTTATAAGCACTTCTCAGAATGGGAATTAGAATATGATTATCAACAGATTAGTCTCTCTATAAAAAGAAGGATTTTTGTCTCTTTTATTCACTGCTGCGTCCTCCACATGGAGAATAGTGTTTGGCATATACTATATAATATAATATATACTCAGTAAATATATACTAAATGGATGATTTCTTCTGCTTAGTAATGCCTTTCATAGCCTATTTTAGTTATGTAAAACTAATGACTTCATTTTCTTAATATATTCCATAATTCAAATTTTTCACTAAATTAGATCTGATTTATACCCAATTTGTCTGAATGCATGTGTTTCTTTCATATGGGATAAATAGGTGACCCTATAAAGACAAAAACACTGTAGCAAATCTTTTTAAAATCTTACAACTATTTTATTTTCTTGGAAAATCAATCTAATTTGCTCTTTTTATCAGTTTCACTTGAGATCTGAGATCTTAATTATCATGCCTTGCCCTTAATAACATTGGTTAATTACACGATAGCTGGTACAATTGTATAATATTGAATTTTAAAATTCTATTAAATTCATGTTAGAGTTATAAATTTAAAATCCTCAAAGTAAGCTGTGGTGATTTTAAAATATGACCTCAAATTCTTTGACAGTCCTTGACATTGGGAGGTGGCATCTACCTCCATTTGAATCTGGGCAAGCTTGTGATTGCTGAGCTAACAAGGTACAGACTTCCTGGGCTAGGTCAGAGCTGGTCATGCAGCTTCCACTTTATTCTCTGGGGATGCCCAGTGTGGGGTAAGCCAAGCACCATGTAAGAAGTCTGACGTCCCTGAGATGTCCTTGGTGAAGAGGCCACGAGGCATTCCAGTCAGCAATCCCAGCTGAGCTCCGAGCTGACAGCCAGCACTCACTGCCAGCCAAGGGGAACGTCCAACCCAGTCCAGCCTTCAGATAGCCACAGCCCGGCTGACATCAAACTACACCTGAATGAGAAACTCCAGGTGAAACCTGTCCATCCAAGCCCTTCCTGAATTTCTGACCCACAAAACTGAGAGTAAAACTAGATGGTTGTTGTTTTACACTTCTATGTTTGGAAGTCATTTATTACGCATCATTAGAAACTTACATACCAAGAAATGTAATAGCTGAGCTTCTCATCGCATGCCACTTCCCCTGTATTGTTCTGACTGTATTTTCCACGCGGTAAGAAAATTATGCATGAAAAATGTAGTGGATTTTATAAACATGGGCTTTGAGTCACATAACAATGTAGAAAAAAATTAAAACTAGAAGGCGTTTTTGATGTCAGTGTCCTGAAAATGCAGTTCACATAGGTCGTGGCTTTGCAAGAGCACTGAGTCACAGCAGAGGTTGTCAAACTGCAGGCCAGCACACCAAATCCAGCCCACTGCTTGTTTTGTATAAAATAAAATAAATACGGTCTACAAAGCCTAAAATATTTACTAGCTTGCCCTTTACCAAAAACATTTGCTGACCCATGAGTTAAAGAATGGCAAAAGTGAAAAAAAAACTTAAGCCTTCTCAGTATTCTTTTCTCCATATGCTGCCTGGCAAGAATAAAATGTTTCATTAACATCAGCCCATTTTAATGGGCCTATTTCAGGATTCCTATCAGTACTTCTTAAATTTTATGAGGATTTTTTGGTCATATTGTTTTTGAGGGCTTTTATCCCCCTAGTTTTTGGTCTTTTTGTTTTGCATTTAGTTTTTCTATCAAAAAGAGAGGAATTAGTCACAGGATAAAAAAAATATATACATTAAACAGAGTTTTCTATAATACCATTAATGAAGCAAAAGAAAAAAAAATTGATGTCTTAGGTCAAGGGTGAGAAAACTCTTTCTCTAGGGCCCAGAATATTTTTGGCTTTGCAAACCATGCACTGTATATAACAACTACTGAACCCTGCTATTAAACACAAAAGCAGCCTCGAACAAGGCTTAAATAACTGGGTATGGTGGTGTCCAATAAGACTCTGTTTACCAAAATAAGTGGTTGGCCACAGTTAGCCTGCAGTCCTAGTCTGCCAACCCATCTCAGACAATCTGGGGACAGGTGCACGTGCAGGGAGGCAGCGGGGACATAGGACTGTTGCTCACAGTAAGTTTGCAGTTGCAAATCCTACACAGAGAAGTGCAGGAATGTCAAACACGAGGTTCATGTAATAACAATATTTTGCCCGTTTACTAGATTTTTATTCACTATGCTCTAAAATAATATTTAATATCTAGTTTGGGACTAATATTGAATTCGAGTTGAGTTTGCATTACTGAAAGACCTCATGAATTAAAATTATCTTTATTATTACAGCTTGAAAATCGTACCTTCGTACAGTTGATTCAGTTCTTCAAGAAATAGAAGGAGGCCATTCTAGATTTCACTGGCTCCACTAAGACAGCTACCTCCCAGCCTTAGAATCCTACAACAGTCTTTTCCCCCACTCTGTTGCCAAACCTTCCTAGACACAGTATTCTCAGACTGTGTAATATGTTTTCCTGCTACTTTTCAGAGCCCCTGAAGTACTTCCAATAAGAAAAAGAGTAATTTTTTTTTTACCAGTTGGTAAAGATTATTCTACTTTCAAAGGGAATTTTGAATCCCCTCCATAGGGCTTCACAGTTATTGTAAATTTCATGGACATGCTTTCACCTACATAAAGGACCAGCACTGCCTAAATGCTAAACATTCAGGGGTAAAGCGAATAGAGTGAGGGAGACAGCGACCAGTCTCCATTGCTAGCACATAGTTGAAGGTGATATTAAAGTAGATTTTTGGGAAAAATCTGTGTTTTATTTTTCAGCTCAAAAGAAATGCCTACTTGAACAAAATATAAAAATTTTCTCACTGCTAAAAGCAAATAAATGGATTTTCCAGAGATTCAACAAGAGAATGAATATTTTCTTTGTGCAATAAGACATATATAGACTTCAGAAAGTTTTTAAAAATGCAGCGATAAAGTAACTAATTAAACAATTATAAATTCATAGTACTGTTGATTACATAAATATATAAATGTGCATGTATAGTAATAATTATGAAAAGCAAGGTGCAAACATTATAGTATTACTTTCAACCATTTCAATCTAAAGAATAGAAAATTTTGAAATGTTTACTTTGAAGGCTCAGAAAATAATCCATGTGTAAAAAATCCAAAATTGCTGTAAAGTGTAAAAATTATCCTTCTTTCCACCCACAGGTAAGTCAAAATTGCTGTGCAAATTTTCTTCAGACTTCTTGAAAAAAAAAAATTATCCAGCAAGGCAAATCTCTGAAGCTACACAACAAAAACTTCAGGGACAAAAGAGAACTTTTCTCAGTGCCTGCATCTGTAATGCACAGGCAAAAATAAACCAACCCCTAAACACACACACATACACACATGTGTGTGTTTGTATGTTTATCAACTGATTTAACAAAATTTTAGTGAGTGCCATGTACATTAATTTGTGTATAATTGTATGTATATGGGAATGTATAGATTATGCAACTATCCATGTGTGTGAATATATTTGTGACAGCAAAGTCAAGAGGAAGGCCTAAGGACAAAAAGGATATTTTCATGTAAGGAGACACCCAACTACCTAAGGACACTAGAAATTATCCTGAGGAGCAGGTTATATGTACACAAATGTTGTACGTATTGATGTCAAATATTATAATGGGAATTGAAGGTGAGAACAAGATGACCTAAAGGGTATCCTTCTAGAGCATGGAAAATGTCACTGGTGGGCAGTGATGGAGAGGCACCTGCTCATGGAAGAGGACACAGAGGGAAGGTCAGAAAAGATAAACTATGTTATCTCACTGATTGAGAGCAAGTACTAAGATTGGAACTTCTTCCTAAACCTTTCAATTCAACATTTCAAAGTGAAATTGATTATTTTTAAATGTTCCTAAAGTTGCCTGGAAGGCAGCTTAACTTTGTGGTTGTTTTGGTTGTAATTAACAATGCTGAAAATAAGAGAAAATAGAGGCTGACCATTAACTTTTCTTCTTAATCTCTGGCAAACCTATATTTCAACTGCCAAAAGGCGTGAAAAAGTTGCCTAATTAGCGATCTAGATATGAGATGCTGCTCATGTGGGAAACAATTCACGTTGACACTAGGGAGAAAGGATCACTGATTATACTGACACAGCAGTACTCTAGTAGCCAGGCCAGTTAGCAGGCCTGGAGTTAGCAGGTGGCTGCGGCCATCATAAGATTACAATTGAAGAAAATTAAATATGGTAGAATACTTAACAGTACTTTCTTCAGAGATGAAAATAACTTAGTCATTATAAAAGCCAGAACCTAGATTTCCAAACCAATATCTTGTTTTGAATTCTGGCTTAGAAATACGACGCACACCTTTTGGAAGCTTATTATTTTGTAGGAGAAGTAAATAGGAAAAAAATTCTGGGCCCTAGGAATTGAGGGAAAAAAGGTTATTTTTTGAAGTACAAAGAATGGCATCTTGTCAAATATAAGAAGAAACCCAGAACCTATTAGAACCCACATTCCCTCCATTGCTGCTTCCAGGGAGACCAACACTCATCTTAAAAAGATGAAATGGCTCACTGTGGAAATATTAATAAGAGGCTCACTGAGAAGCTGAAGGAGCCCAGCAGACATGACCACTTAAGACCAAAAGGTCTCCCCAAGGGGCAGAGCACTGAAAAGGAGTGGAACCTGGTCAGCCCAGAAACGCATCTGGCAGGAACACACAGCTGGGAAGCAGCTGCTACAGCACCTCTGACTCTGAGTTTCCATAGAGCCATCTGCTATAGTTTGTATGCCTGTCCCTTCCAAATCTCATGTCAAAATTTGATGCCTGATTTTAGGGTGAGGCCTAATGGGAGGTGTTTGGGTCACAGGGGTGGGCATATCCCTCATGAATGTATTACTGCCCCGGGGTGAGAGGAGCTGAATTAGTTCCCTCAACAGTTGGTTGTTAAAAAGAGCCTGGCATCATGGTGGCTCACGCCTGTAATCCTAACACTTTGGGAGGCCAAGGCAGGAGGATCACTTGAGGTCAGGAGTTCAAGACCAGCCTGAATAAGAGAGAAATCCTGTCTCTACTAAAAATAGAAAAATTAGGTTGGTCCGAGTGCAGTGGTGTTTACAACTAATTGATCACAACCAGTTACAGATTCCTTTGTTCCTTCTCCACTCCCACTGCTCCACTGGACCAGCCTTAAAAAAAAAAAAAAAAAAAATAGAAAAATTATCTGGGCGTGGTGGTAGTCCCAGCTACTCAGGAGGCTGAGGCAGTAGAATCACTTGAGCCCAGTAGTCTGAGGTGGCTGTGAGCTCGGCTGACACAAGGGCACTATACCCCAGGTGACCGCGCAACACTCTGTCTCAAAAAAAAAAAAAAAAAAAAAAAGAGCCTGGCACTGCCCCACCCCACCCCGCCTTTCTCCTCTCTCACCATGTGATCTCTGCACTTGCCAGCTCACCTTTGCCTTCTGCCATGAATGGAAGCAGCTTAAGGCCCTCACCAGAAGCCTAGCAGATGCCTGTCCCAAAGCCTCTGGTACAGCCTGCAGAACCATGAGCCACATAAACCTCTTCTTTTTATAAATTACCCAGTCTCAGGTATTCCTTTAAGGCAGCACAAAACAGATCAAGACACCATCTGAACACAAACACTAACGTATTCATTTCCTTTCTTTAGAGACAGCACCAAACCAAGGCTGCTTACCTGGTCATCCTTCATTCCCACCTTGTTCAGCCCAGGACCTCATTGCAGATGATCAAATACTACTACTACCTGGGCATGGTCTCTCCCAGCCCCTACCCCAGCCCCAGCCCTGCCAAGCTGCAGCCTGCCCAACGTAAGTGGGTTAGGACACTTTAAAAGAGGAAGATAATGGCCTTTAATGTTTTGATCAGGATGATAAATTCTTGGTAGGTTATATTGTAAAAGTACTTTGGTTAAATAGTAAGCATCTCAATGTCACATCCATTTTAAGAAATCTTTACCAGAAAACAGTAATGATAACAATAATGTGATATATAAAGACTTGTTCCAGGAGGTGAATCTTTTACCGACACTTTCTGTAGACAAAGATAAGCCGTGATACTACAGCTCTCCTGGGCCTGCACAGAGTGCACTGCCAGCTCTCAGGGACTCAGAAGCCATAGCCCAGGCAGCTAGTACACCCCATGCCCCAGATCAGTGAGTGCTGGGAGTTGGTCCCAGCCTTCCCCACCCGAGGTTGCTGATAGCAACAGCCCCCCTGCTCAGCCACCACCCACTGGTCCAAGGCCAAGTTGGCTGAAACTTCCCCAGACCACACCCAACATGGCTAACAAGAACCTTTGTTCTCAGTATATTTAATCATCAAAATAGCATCACATTTCCCCCAGAAAAATGTAATTTTGTCTCCATTTCAAGTAGTTTGATGTGTAGTAATCAGAGGGAGACACAAATTCTGAACTTGAGCTTTATGTTGTGACTAACATTAATTTAAATACCCTACATCAAAGAGCTGGGCTGTTCCTCTAAACTGCTTTAAAATCCACCGGGATTTTTTTGTTGTTTGAGAAACCCACAGTGCAATCTGCAATGTATTATAAATTTTAAGCAAAGAATTTTATCTATATTTTCTTGTACATTCCAAAAGTCCCCAAAATACTGATCAGAGACAGTGCCCACATTCTAAGACTAGTGCCACAGTGGGCTACAAGCTGGAGGAGAAAAGAATTAAAGTAACAGATGTTTGGGTTGCCTCGTTCTGTTATTTTCAAAACTTCATCAACAATGCAAAGTTTTAAATTAGAAATGTACTATAGTTCTATTGTTCCCTATGGAAATTTCTAACTAAAAGCAGAGCCTAAGAATTACTTTTCAAACAAATATTCTAACTTTGGTTTTAAGAAGAAAAAAATATATGTATTTCCCCCGATGGGAAGAAAGTTCAGTGTGATGAGAACCTCGCTCCACTCAGCCCGGCAGCAGGAGCAGGATTCAATGGGTGGTAGTTCCCCCACCCCTGCTCTTGCAGACTCAGTGACTCCATGGGGTGTGCTCCCCAGGCTTCAGCTGTCCAAAGGGGAGGCAGTAGGGGATGCTCACAGCCCCACAACAGCGAGGAAGTTTTGTGGATCTGGCCCTATCCATTCTCAGGATAGCTCCACATGAGGTATTCTCACTCACTTCAAAGACCTAAAAGCTTCAGAAGCCCTTCCAGAAGGCTTGCCTGCAACAACTCAGCCATCCATACTGCTCATCCCCCTCCAGGTCCTGCATGCTCTAGAAGGAAAGTTATTAACTCCCTTCTGGCCTCAAAGGGAAGAGGGAGCGGAGTTCATTGTTTGCTCTCAAATCTGCGTCCCTGGTGGATGTCAATCACATATTAACGTACTTCACAGGGCTTAAATTATATATAGGATTGAGAAAAGTTATGATCCAGGCTGAGGATGAAAGGAAACAGGATCAACAATTGAAGCCTGGTAGAGGCAGTTTTATTTAAATATAAATTATATGAGGAAGTCAATTTCTTTTTGTTATTGTTATTGTTCCTAAAATCCTCTTATCCTAGATCGACTCTCCCATCTCTTCCGTGAAACTCTGACTCCACTAGCCACCATGATCCCTCCATTTTCTGAGCTCTTAAAAATACATGTACCATCTGCTGCCAACTTAGCACTTTACCATATACTTACCTGTATTAGTCTCTGTATTATATTTTTAATACCAACTCCCCAAATTGATCTGGAGCATCTCAAGAGCAAAGAGAACATCTTCCACTTCCTTCCAGGGCCTTTCACAGGGATAGTGGGAATGGGGGACCCAAGAGGACCATTTGGCATTAGCCTCATATTCAAAACAGGCCCCATATTTAGATTTTTGATGATATCTCCAAATAAGGTTATACCTAGACTCTCATAGACATACTGGCAAGAATTTTAAAAAGAAATATTTCATCCAACAACTTCAAATTCATCGGTTTCTAGGATGCTCTTTTGGTATTACTTTATTTTAAAACCTCAGAAGCCTAAAAAAAAATAGAAATAGCTTAGTTTACCTCAGATTTTCTGTAGTGCCTGGCACCATGTAACAAAATCTATGCCCCGAAAACGCTCCCTAATGGTCAACAGACATTTCACAGATGGAAGAAAGACGCACAGAACTGTCACAGCACTTGGCTAGGACACAAGCAGAAGAGAGAGAGACCCAGGGCAACTGAAGAGGATCCGCAGTAGACAGGCGGGGCCAGCGACCAAGTGATCGTGTGTGTCTTCAGGTTCCTCTTTCCTGTAGAGCTGTCCTGTCCCCTTCCTGAGAACAACATCAGTATCAAAAGATGGGGGATACCCTCTTCTTTCGATACTGAGGTGCCCCCTAAGAACTTAAAAGACAGGGCAGATTTTTAAACTTAAACTAGTAAAATCCAGAAACGATAGCTCTGCTTAACCAGCTGTGAGAGAAGACCAAGCAGGAAACTGTCTATGAATAGCCAAAAAGTCCTAAAAAATCCTGAACTCTGATCAAGGTTGTGTCTGGAAGTAATCTCAGGGAAGCAGGATGAAAATGTGATTGTGATGTCGTCCTCAGAATCCTGTACACTCTTTGGAAAAAGACATCGTGATGCAAAGCGTGTGCGAATAGTAAAGGGAATCACAAATCAGCCATGAGGTCACTGTGTGAGTTCACTCTGTGAAGAGACTCCACGGTAGCTGGTCATGTTCAGGTGACACCTCCAAAACAACCCGGTCTCCTGGGCACCTCTTTCTTCTCCATTCTTGATTAATCTTGATTAATGTGGTTCATCATTAGTTATGTTCACCAAATTTTTCTGGCTTTCCACCTGTAGAACTTCAGATGAATAGAAGGGCATTGTCCCATTCTCCTTTGCAGTCAGGTGTGGCCTCGCGGCTTGTTTTGGCCAATGAAATAGGAGTGAAGTAAGAGCCAGAGAACAATTCACCGCATCGCCACTCTCCTGCCTTCCCTATCAAGGATCACGAGAGACAGAGACTCCCTCTACCTAAGCCCTAAGTGAATGAGAAAAAGCAGAGCTCTCCAGCTGACTGGTGGGGTATTTACTGTGAGGAAGAAAGACACGTTCGTTATTTTAAGCCACTGAAATCTTAGATTCTCAACCCATCCTATCCTGATTGATAAAATCATAGATGACCTCACCCCGGTTAATCCCCATCTCCACAGAGTGAAATATCTTCACGATTACACTGTTCTATGCCAGGGGCTGATACAAGCCACAGGATCAGGGAAGCGCATATCCCTAAAGCAGCTGCCCGCTGGACTCATTATTAATTTAAAATGTTATTTTTATATTCAGACAAACACACAAATGAGTGCAAAATTTTATATGTTTTTAAGATAAAATAGGACATTTCAAAGAGTTTCAGAATCACAGATTTTCAGGGCTTATGTGTGGGGGCTAATGATTCTCCTAGTGTTCTCAACACCACCAGGGAAAGAGCCACCCTCACTTAAGAACCAGCCATCTCGTCTGCACTGTTCCACTTGCAGGTAATTCCTCAGGATAGTGGCCAGGAGGTGGCCGACCTCACTGCCAAACCATCGCTGTTCACAACGAAGACATCTAATAAACATTCTGCCTCCCTTTCTTTCTCAACTTCTCACCACAGAAAGGTAGAAAATAGACAAAGATGTGCCTTTCCACCTCCACGTGCCTCCAAAATTTTCCAGCTTTTGATCTTTATAGTTTAACAAATTATCTTTATGTTGGGGTCATTAAATATAAAACTATTAGGAAAAATATATATATGTATATACCTCAGAGATGTTTCCTCAGTGCTGAACAACCCCTTAATAGCTATCTTTTGGAACAAGACAGGGTTTGAATAAATAACCTTCTGCAGTCAGTTTAGTGCCAGATCATTCTTAAAAGCAATATCTTAGGTAAAGTTTGGAAGTAACATTTATGTTTTCTTTTTTAAATTGGAACTTATTTTTTTCAGACTCTTTTGGAATTTTATAAACCTAAATTTTCAAGTGGGAGAATTCAAAGCAGATGAAAAGCAACCAGATTTTTTTTTAAAAAAAGAGAAAAGGACTTAAAAATCATAACTCACCCTCACAGTCTTTCAGAGCTAATTATATATATTTAAGATAACTTAATCTGAAACTCTAGAAGCACCCTTGCCAACATTCTTTGTATCTATCAAATCAGCCTATGATAATTTAAGACCAACAGCTTGTAAAAGTCAATAGTCAAGTCCTACCTCATGTAAGTGTGGCCAATTTCTAACACAGACATTATCAAATGCTCCAGATTGTGAGAGGCTCTGAGCCATGGGAAGTCCATGTCCTGCAATGTCCATAAGCACTGGACATTGCTAACTCATTTTTCATCTACATCACTCACAAAAGAGGAATTGTATTTGCTTTTGTACAAGTCCCTGCTCACTTTTAGAGGGCAAAGCACTCACAAGTGCACTTTGGTTTCCTTGTCCTCTCAGGAAACAGGTTTCCCCTGTAATGCCTTTTGATGGAACTTATTTAGTGAACAGTGTTCTTTCTGCATTAGTCAACAGTATTGTTTAGACTAAACAAATCAGTTCACTTTTCCTAGCATTAACAGAGGTAGATTGCTGCACATACATCAGATTTTGGTGATTCTGTTATTACTGCAGCTGTAGAACAAAAGTTTGTAAGAAATTTCCAAAAGCTCCCAAAATAAATGCCCCAGAATGGTCCCCATACTATTTGACCAAATTTGTCCCTCATCCCTCTTACCAAAGTCCTCCATCTCAGTCAAGTTCACCCCCTAGGAACATCCCACGCTGATTCTGTCTCTAAGGTTTTGTTCACACTATTTAAACACACATGTACCCCGTGTCAGTGATGCACAAACTTTTTTGTCTGCTCAGCTAAATCCAACCTTCAAAGCCTAACCCAAGTTCCAAAGACTCCCAGAACACTTTCCATATTAAATTGCCATTGGCAATAACCCACTTCTGTGAATTTCTACAGCAATTGCTGTGTTTGCCATTCATTTTGATGTGTAGCCTTATTCTGCTTTACATCATCATGTGATTGCTTCATTGTTTATGTCTTGGATCTTAAATTTGATCAAAAGGCCATGGAATGGAGGAAATATTTGTAAACCAAAGAATCAAATGCTTCAGGAGATACGTACATAGCGAAAAAGATATTTGTATCTTTTCCAATTCTGAGATCATCAACTTTCAGAAATGTTCTGATCTAACACAGGGTCTAATCTATGATAAGCCAAGGAGGTACGTAGAACTTCATCTCTACACATCTACCACAAGAGACATCCCCCAAATCGTTTGCCTTTTGGAGCCATACTAAAATGAAGGCCAAAACTCAGATAATGACAATGAGACACTCTGGCAAACAGACTGCTTCACCAGCAAGGCTGAAACATCAGACAAGGCCAGGTGGTGGGAATTGTGCAAAGCAGCAGACAGCAGTGACATGTGACGCATAACTAGAGGAAATCAACACCCTGCCACCCTCAGCTGCAAACCCTGCCCTCAGCCCTTCCAGGCATAAGCTACCCGCAGGCAAATAGCCTGCATCACAAAGGTGACCACAGAGCACAGGCACAGGTTGTGTCAAGAATTTGACACATCCAAAGAACGAGATCTTGCAAAGGCACTTGCCTGTGTCATATAAGCAAGTTTCTCACCATAAATAAAATCAAGGATGAAAGCAGGAGAGTTCTGTTGTCTTTGGAGGTTCTAGACACATTTAAATGTTTTGACAGAGTGGTGGGTATAGTAGAATGGGGACTTTTCAGTGTTTTTTCTCCATTAGTCAACACTATTGTTTAGATGGTAAATCAGTTCACTTTTCCTAGCATTAATAGAGGTAGATTGCTGCAAATACACACACACACACACACACACACACACACACCACACACACACACACACACAATCTTGCTGGGACTTTACTTTTTTGGTTAACATTGCAGTTAATGTGCAGTGCAGATATTCATTAATATAGAAGTAAAATCCTATTTTTATAAGTTGCCTTCAGTTTGTGCCTATTGATCTAGGGCAGTAGTTCTCAACCTACAGCGAATCTGCCCAACCCAGCACCCCAGGGGGGCCATTTGGCAAGGTCTAGAGATGTTTTGGTTTGTCATGACTGGGATGGTATTGCTACTGGCATTCTGTTAAGCACCCTACAATGAAAAATCTCCTACAAAAAAGGATTATTAGATCCAAAATGTTAGTAATGTAAAGTTTGAGCAACTCTGTTCTGGAAGTAAAAGCAATATAAAATTTCAAGAAAAGAATGCTTCTTGTTTGAGGGAAATAGCTTTACTGATCCTTTGACTTCTGCAAAAGAAAAGCCAAAATTTTATTCTGAGATAGGTAATTTCAGACTTTAAGGCCTAATGATAGCTTTAGGAACAGCATCTCTGCAGAGACTGGTATGACGTCAACTTCCTATTAAATTCCTTGGGTGAGAAATGAGGAAAGAGGCAGGAAGTGTCCCAGATTTCCAGAAAGGACTGATTTGAGGGAATTCCCTTCTAAGGGATATAAAATGACCCCCAGCAATCTTGCAGTAGGCAAGAGACTGAGTAAAGCCAGTCAAAATGATGCCACCTGTGATAAGCATGACAGATGGCACCTAGAATTGGTAGGATTTGATCCAGTTGTAAATATTCCTTTTTTACATTGCTATTCTCTTATAATTCCCCCAAGCCTTCAAACAAGGTTTTATAAAGCACCAGAGCCTCGTGTTCATTGTGTTTGGGGAAATAAGGATCTCATTCGGGGAAATACAGGCAAAAGTGTGGAGGGAGCCTGGGGAGACCAGGGCAGCAGTGAGCTCCCTATGTAGGCCACACCCTGAGTGGGGCACGGAGGGATAGAAGGTTGGGCAGAAGCCTCCTTGAGCACCAAACAGCCTGGAGGTTCTGCAAGGCATCAGGGAAGTTCTTGAGCCTAAGTTGGCTGTCAGAGGAATCGGGTCTCCCGGGACTGAGCCTGCCTTAGCATTCCTGCGTGGCTCAGTCATTGGCTGAGCCCTTGGGAAGTGTGACCTCAAAGCAAACAGCAATAGATTTCAGAGCAGAGCGCTCGGGCCCTTGGTCAATTGCAGTCCCTGTACTTTGAGGTCCCCTAGGTGCATTCTCTGGCTACTTCATGAATATGACCATAACCAGCTATTTGGCTGGTAAAAGGAAGCGTCTCCTGGACCCCAGTTTCAACCCTACCATCTGTTCATATGCTCTCCTTTCCACAGGAAGGTCAGTAGATACTTTAATTGTTGATTAACCTCCCAATAGTAAACAGATGCCAACCAACTGAGAGTAAGAATAAAGAAAAGGAGAAGCCAAATCGTCTAGCATCACCAGACCAGTAGCAGAAAACTCTGACTTCAGAGAGTGCCCAAACCCAGAAGCTCCTCATCTATGTTGTAGCTTCTCCTGGGACTGACCAGGCTATGCCACTCAGAACCACACCTCAGGGTGCCTTGGCATGGTGCCAACCTGTCATACAATGACTGCTGGCTCCTCTCCAGACTTTGAACTGCTCTGCTAGAGACCCATCATTGCCCACCATAGAACTTCTAAGAGAAAATTGAGTTGAATAAATTATTAGCAATTTCATAATAAACTTCAAATCATCTTCCATACTTTTTCTTCAAACTGCCAGAGTAATTTATATATTAAATATTTAGATAGTACCATCCTTCCTTGTCAACTCTCCCTTGTGAGAGATTGTTAAGAGTAGACCATTATATTCCAGGAGAGTTTAAGTTCAGAAAGGCCTCAAGGCAGAGTGTGAGCGAGAAGCCTTCTCAAAGGCCTGCCAGCTCTGTGATTTAATGATTTTATGATTTCAGAGAAAGAACCTGATAGCACATTGAGAAACTTTCCCTGAAACAGCAAAGGAAGTCAGTGGAGAAGCCAGCCTTAGGGAATGCCTCACTTCCTGAGCTATCTCCTAAAATATAGAATATATTTTGAACCATAGACAGTTATGTTGTCCCTTTATTTCTGAATTTCTTTTGGAAAAAGTGGTCATTAGACAATAGAATTTGTATGTATTTGTAAATGTTCCAAAAATAGCATGCGGAAGGACAAGTGAGCCTTAAAATATCATCATGACATTTTTAGTTTTGGTCCTGGACATTATTTCAAGCATGACCAGCAGTTATTTTTCCAGTGAGAATGTGGACCAAAGTTCATTTCTCCCTTGTATTTGACACCCACACTTGCCAGCCCAAGACAAAATAAATATTGATACGGCGACTTCAGACAAAGTTAAAGTCAAGTTTGCCTAAAACACCAGGGACATTGGAAATGTCCCTTAGTGTGTTCTTCACTCAAGTTTCTATGACTCTTGTTTGCACTGACATTAAAATTACTGTGCGCATTGTTTCCATCTTCTTCTGTTTGCAGAATGCTAGAACACAAAAATGTTATTAACTTCATAGAGTGTGTGCGCACACACACAAACACTCTCATACATGCACGTAAAAAAGGCTCAGCTTGTCAACAGCTTTGGTGAAGTAAAATACAAATGATAATTAGAAACATGTGTCCCCAGCAAAGAGGCACAGAAACTAAAAGGTCATCTTTTTCCAAATGACCTAATTAGAAGAGCCTGGAGTGCTGGCTACAGTGTAACAGTTTTACACAGCTTTTAACTCAGACTTCCTGTTTTAAAACAGTGCAATTTACTGCTCCTGCAGCAAATATGAATGGTCACTTAATGCCAACAGAATTAGGCCTTACAACACCACCTGCCTCCAGCAATCTCCTCATTGTTAGACCCATCAGCTGAGGACTGCTGATTTACCATCCCAGAATGACCATTTAGAATCTAGTGCCAGGATTGCTGCCAAGTTGAAAACAAGGATTTCATGTAGCAGAGAGCCCACTTGGTACTTTACATTAATGCCAATTGAAATATGCATGAATAGACCAAAGGGAAAGCAGTTGTTCTCAATCAGACTATCAGTGAATGCTTCTTAGATTCCTTTTTCTGGTCCCAGAGCTAGGAATTTGATGCTGAATAATTTTAATTGCCTAGAGACAACAGACACACACTGGCTGAAAATGCCACATGGTAGAATCTCAAACAGGCACCCAAATAGAATTGTCATTTTAAATAGATACCTCTGTAAATTTGTATTTAACCTCTCTCGTATTTATTCAGGATATTGTGATGTTTCATTAAATATTCACTTCACTTGTCTGTTTCATTGCCTCAGTTCTCCCATCTGAACCACTGAACTAATGCTCTGAGCAGCAGTGTTTATCCAAGAATGTGAAGAATGAAAATCCAGTGACAGCAAAGGATGCCCCCAGCTACAGAGAGTATTTCCCAGGCTCTCTGGTAGGTCTGTGTAGTCATATGGCTAAGTTTGGGCCCATGGAATGTGAGTGGAAGAGATGTGTACAACTTCCGGATCACCTTCATAGAGATGTTTTGCCTTGAATTCTCTCTGTGCCCCTATTGCAGGCTGTAAAATAATGATAACTAGAGCAACTTGGGATGATAAAGCTTCCCTGACAGCCCTGGACCTGTCGTCTATATGCTCTGCCATGAGAGAGATAAACTTCTGTCACTCTTCACACACTATCGATTAGGGCCACTTTGTTATTATAGCAGCTTAGCCTACACCTCAATTAATAAAAGGAAAGAGGGCATCAAGAAGTTGCATCTATTCATTGTGCCTTTAATTCTCTGTATATCTTTCGCATTTTTCAGTTCATTAGTAAACCAAAGAGAATGTAACTTCAGACTAATCCTCATTCTTGCCTATCCTTGATCTAAACCTATCTTTAATGTCAGACTTAGTTCATGGACTCTGTTCTGCAAAATGATGAAGATGAGGGCTGCTAAAATCTCAAAATCCTATGGTCTGAGGTTCCACATTTGACTATGACTTGAAGTAGATCAGACTGGATCTGAAATATGTCCCATGGCATTATATCAAAAGAGATGCATCTGTCAATACTGGTTCTATACTCTTCCACATACAGAGACTTTTGATACATCGTATTTCCCTAATATAATACTTTCTTCACAATATTTTAAAACTCCTCTTTGTCCATTGGCTTGTTATCTTGCACCCTTAGTCACTCAAAGGCCTATTACAATTTATAAAATCGCTTCATTGTATTCTGCTGCTCCTTTGATGAGTTTTTGTTTTACATATTCCTTTCGCTACCCAAATATCTCGGTGTGGTCTGGATCAACCATCCCTATGCCTACTTTCTTGTTGTCTCCTCAAATCCCAAAAATCTATGTCTGCTTCCTCCCACTCTACAAAAACTTCACTCAAAAGATTACTCTATTTTCCCAATCCTTACATTCTTAAGTTATTTATTTATACATTCAATAAATAGTTATTGAGCCTGTCCCATGTATTATGAAATAAACATATTGGGATATAAAGAACAGTGCTCGAAGATTCTCACAATTTTATAGCATTGTGCTGTTTTAAAGAATCTCCTTGAACTTCTGTTGATTTCCATGGAAAAATGCCATTCTGCTTCTCATCCTACTGTCTGATTATTCCATTATATTTCTGGGCTATTCTTGCTCTCCCAATACCTTTTAATAGAGGTTTCCTCCAAAGCTCATTTCCAGGTCCTCTGTTCTGACTCTGCACTCTGTCCATTTGAAATAGCATCAGTTATCTCAAATTTAATAGTCATCTCTCTTGAATGATTTTCATCTGTCGAGGCAAAACTTCCACCTAAGCTTCAGTTTCATATTTCCAGTCATGCTTCATAGCTTCAATACCCATGAAATCCTAACATGTCCAAAACTAAACTAAATTAATTTTTCTTACATATGCTCCCATGGCCACACCTCACTTCATATATTCCCCTGACACCTTCTTCGCCCTGTGTATAAATAAACTTTCTTCTCTCTCTCTCTTTCTGGGTTAGCCAAGCCTTCCTGGACAATAGTAGAGACACAAGTTCCAATCCAAGCAATATATTTCCTTGGCTGCTTTATTTCAGGCTTACTCACTCATGGTGAAAGCAAGCATTTGCCTTCTCTCAGAACGTGGTTTCTTCCACGCAGTGCCAAGTGGGTGGGAGAACAAGTGAAGGAATGTCAATAAGCAATTGTGTAAGTACTAACAACGTTAACCTGACAAGAATTTGAGGAACAAGTAATATGCTTAATCTCCAGAGAGTTCTCAGATATTCAGTCTTAAATGAATACACTCATAAAAAAACAACAAAAATTCCTCCATCCTTTGTTCCCTTTCTACTCTCGTAATAGTGAACAGACTTTCCTCCGGGTGGTCCTTCAGCACTGTCTAGCCCAGAAACAAATCAGATGGGCACTCCTGGTTCCTTCCTCGTACATTATATTATAAAATAGGAAGCGACATGTTTCCTTTCCTTTTCTTGACCATGGTGGATGTTAAACCTACCTGTCTATTGTCTTTCTATTTTTGGTTCCACTTTTTTGGCAGAGACCTATTTTTCTTGGATTACTTTTTACATATGTTTACGTGTTTCAAAAAAAACCGAAAAGACTTATTTTTATCTTATTCTATACTTCCTCTCACACATAAAAACTTTTTCTTATTTTCTTTATCATTCAGGGTTCTTATATGCAAACAGACACAAAAGGATGCTTAAACAATGTGTACAGAGTCTCCAAGTTCAGGCTTTGTGGTCTTTGAGGTATACACACTAATAAAACTTAATAAATGCTGGAACTCACATTTTAAATAGAGTGCTATCATAGTGAAAAGGAAGGTTCAAATTAAGTCCCCCCTAAAAAGGCTCAAAGAAAAACTTGCCAGAAGTGGAATTAAGAATGGAAATCGAAGCCCACAGCCCTGATGACATCAAGAAATAAGAGAAAATAGATTCCTTGGTGTGTGTTTGAGGTCTTCTCTACCTCACTGATTTCTTCCCTTTCTTTAGTAATTGGTTGTGATACACAGAATTACATTCTCACAGTTGGATTTAACAAAGGTTGATTTTTTTCCCATGCTTTTTCAACTGCCTGAGCATACCATGAAAATCTGGCTGTGAGCTGATCTTCAGCTGCTTTTTATTTCAAACCAGCATCTCTGTTCAGAATATGGCTGTCACTGAAACCTGGGAGGGGACATTTAGTCCCCAGGTTGTAGTTTCAAGGATCAAAGAGCATCAAGCCAACCCCTGGATACCCCTAGAGATTTTCTGCTGCTTGTATGCTAAAATTTGACCAGAAATTAAAGGGACAGTTTGTGTAAAAAACATCTAAAACTAGACGTTTAGCAATTTTTCACATGGAAAGTACTAGACTGTGTAACTTAATATGAGATTTTCAAAAATTGTTTAAGTATTTTTAGGCTTCTCTAACAACTTCAAATACTGCTATTTAACATTCCTTCGCAAAACTTGCAATGGTTTATAAATACCCCTAAATAAAATTTTAAGCTCTATGTTACCAAAAAAAAAGGAGTGGTAAGGTATCAGTAGCTAGAAAGGTGAAAAGAGAAACACAAACAGTCATGAGAAAGCATGGCAGGTTTAACATAACCCTTTCGGCAGTGGTAGCTACCTGTTTCTCATTCGTCACTGGTTAGTACTTCTAACATCCTGCTATGGTAGGCACTTCCTTCTCTTACTGTTTTCTCCACCATCTGATCTCAAGCTGCAGTTCACCTCCTTTAGGAGCGGCATACGCGGTCTGTTTGAGGATGAACATGAAGCTCATTACATGGAGTGTTGGAGGTCACCCCAGACCTTCAGGTGGACATTTCGGTGCTCTGACCTCAAGCCTTTCTTCCTGTATGTTCTCTCCACTTCTCACCCGGTCCTCCCACTGCCCACCAGCCTGCCCTCACCACACAAACTCTGAGCCTCTGAACTCCAGCACTTTTCTATACGAACAATGCTCTTCTTCTCATGTCTCTCTCAAAAATTCCATTTTACTTTTGGTCAGAATTCAAATGTTAGCTATATCCTTTTTGAAATCATCAGCTATGCCCAACCAGAAGAGTATCTCTAAGTAATCTCAGAACATTGCTGATTTTCCATTACAGTCTTTAACATAGGTGTGTTTCAATACAGTTCTCCATATACCTCCTACTATATTTATGAAACTTTAAAGGACAGAGACCAGATTTTGTTCATCTTTTCATGTCCCTCTGAAGTACCTTACACATGAAGCTTCCGTTCTTGTTAGCTGAATTGAATTAAATTGACCTGTCTTGCTCAGAAATCTCCAGTTATACCCACATGACTATACCATCAGGTCTAACATCAGAATCTTGCTGTCTTTTGTGGCTGCATACTGCCCATTCAATTTTATTCCCTACTTGACCCCAACACAAATGCACCAATAAAGCTTTATCAGTGATTCTCTGCCCCAGCTGCACATTAGAATTCCCTGGAGAACTTTTAAGAAATATCATTAGCTAAATCCCTCCACCAAAGATTTTTATATAGTTGGTCAAAGGTGAGGCCTAGGCACCTATACTTTTTTAAAGTATTGGGGATGATTCTAGTGGCAACCATGGTTGAGAAATGCTGAGCTACTGTATTTGCACTTTTTCCTGATAGAGATTTATTCACCTTCACTGATATTTTATGCTCTTCTACCTACCTATTTTAGTAATTTTCACTTAATAAATATGCCACACTTTCAAATATTTCTTTGATCTGATCACATTTTAAGATGAAGGCTTCATATAAAATAAAGTAAAAATAATAAAGCTATGTATAAATATAAGCTGATTCTATTTCCATAGGATTCTGAAGTTGGGCCATACCTGGATTTGAATCCTAGATCCAGCACCAGGCAGTTGTTTGACCTTGGGCAAGTTACTTAACTTTTCTGAGTCTTGGTTTTCTGATACATAAAAAGTGAATAATAGCAGTAACTAACTCATTAAATAGTTGTGACGAATAAATGAAATATGGTATGTAAAAAGCTTAGCAAAACCTCTGGTAAATATTAAACATAAATATGATTATTTATGATTTCAGTGAGAATTTCACACTTACCTCCTTTTAAATCAATACTTTCTTGAGGAAAAAACATCTACCTTTTATACCTTTCTTCAGAAATAAATATAAGTGATCCTTTATGCTTTATTGCTGTAAATAACAAGAAAGTTATTTAGTGAAATAACAAGATTGTATCCCCATACCAAAGCTGAACTGTTTCACTATTACGTTAGAATGTTCATTACACGGAATGCTCTAAGCAATTTCAGTGCTTATGGATATATCATTGCATTATATGCAGTTGCTGACAATTTACAGATTTAATTTAGTTACTAAATAGTAGGAAATTCTGATTAAGAATTTGCCAGAGGGGAGAAACCTAATTGAAGGGGAGTGAAGTTCCTACCATGGGCCATTTAGCTGAATTAAACCCAGCTTCCGTGGGATGGTACAGGGAATGATTAGAATGCTACGTCTCTGGTTACTACAAACACTGAGTTGATTACCAGCCAATCTACATCTCTACATTTTCACACTCACCACCCATGACTTCAGAGCACTTCAATAATGAAACCTGATAGGGAGAAAAACTGTTTGGGTGTTTTTCCTTTACCTTGTGTAATCTCACTCAGCTCTCTAACACATGCAGAAGTTTCCCCCAAATGACACCGCTGAGAAATATAGAGTAAAAGAAGCATGAAGGGAAGAGGAGGGAGGGAAGGAAGCAGGGGGAAGAAGATCACAGACTGCAAATCATACGACTATAAAAATCAATGAAAATTCATTATAAAATAAAAACACGTAAATGTTTAGGTTTATTTACTTTGCTTTGAACATTACTCTTCAAGATGCTTTATCGTTTTGCTATTTAGAAAGTGCTAAGAGAGTTCTACAGCAGAAGTACTTCACTGTTTTATTAAAGATTATTTTAAAACGTGCACTGAGCAATTTATAGAAAAATCCATGTTCTCTTTAGCACATACAATTCAGCCCTACCTGTTAAAGCCTCAATAAATTGTTATTGCTTCATATTATTGAATAGTTGCAACTGTGAAAACAAAAACATAACAGGTTTGTATTCCTCTTCATCCTTCACATTCCTCCCAGCCTGCCCTCTCATCTCCTTCTAGAGCTTTATCCTTTCTTCTTTCCTTCACCCGGTGTCTTTCCTTTCACTGTGTACTAGAATATACGTTCACATCCTTGAAACAGTGTTTTCAGATCAAAGCACAAGTTTTCATCCTGAAGCATATAGGTTTCTGCTGTTTAGCAACTAGTAAAGAAAAAAGCCTCTCTGACAGTTTTGGATTTTAATTTCACAAGCTTGGTACCACTAAGGCAACTTAAGATGCAAAATTAATATAACGTGCGCATTTATTTTTTTCATCAAGCACACATTGAAGTGTTTGGCTCATTGCCTAAGAATCAATTATCAGAATTTTTTTTTTTAATTTTAAGAACTTCATCTTTGAACACAGAAATCACAAATATTTCACTCTTCTAGATTTGGGGGTTTTGCTTAGCAAATTTAAGTCGAAAACAGAAGTAGTAGCGTCTGTTGTTTCTGCCTAATAATTAGTACAGGCGGCAGGGTTGCAGAGGTTAACACAAGGAAATCATTTGTTTCTGCCTACACATAGGATTATGAAAACACTTCTCAATGTAAACACACTTGAGATGCTGAGGTATGTTGAGAAGAAAACTGTGGGTCCTGTGTCAATTCACTTGTTTGCCTGACAAACGAGAAAATGTTTCAAAGGTTATCTATGCCTGGAAGCTTATACCAGGCAGAAAGACCTTCATTTGGGGGGACACTGGGGTGATAATAATATGCATTATGAATGAAGTGCAGAAATTAGGAAAAGAAGAGTGAAAGCGAAAAAAATGTTCTGTTATTTTTTTTTTTTCTGGTTATACAAATTGGTCTTGGCTTGCTCCTCCGAAGGCCAAAATATCTTAACTACTAGGAAGTCACTGAAATTATTTTCCAGTCTTGTGAGTTGACACTGCAGAATAGAAGGTCCTCTTTATTTAAAAACTTATTTTGCATTCAAAATAATCCCATCGGGCCTTCAGAATTTGGTGAAGGTGCTTTGATCTTTGAAAAGGAATACACAAATTAGAATTGTTTGGGGACCCACTCACCACAAAGTGACCAGCTAATTTTTTTGTGACATCAATATTAGTGCTAGCATAGCAACACCTACTGGTACATTTATGAAGTGAAGTTGAAGCCAACATGGCCAGAAATTGGTTCCTCCATCTTAATGAGAAAAATTACAGCATGGTTTCTGTCTGTGATATCTACACCTAAAAAGGACTGTTTCCAAATGAAAGAATGGGAAGGAAACCCCGTTGTTATGGAAGAAAAATAACCCTTTATGTTTAAAATGCTATTAAAGCAATCATTGTACTTCTCTGTGAACCTAAGTGCCATTCAGCCTGCTCCTAAAAATTTTGTCACGTAGTTCATGATCTAGATGACATTTTCTTCTTCTTCTTGTTCTTCTTGTTTCTATTCTTTGTTCTTCTTCTTCTTCTCCACGTCCTCCTCCTTCTCTACCTGTTCCTCCTCCTCCTCTTATTTTTTATACATTCCTTAACATGGGTTACACAATTACAGGAAGCCATTCACGAAAGTACTGAATGGATTGAAATAATCTGAGAGGCATCATGTTTTATTTTACTACAGATATGAGGTCTAGTCTCCAAACAATGAATAGTACAGCATGTACTATTGTCCTAGTCCGCCTGCTAAACAACATCTTAAAGAGACATTCAGCAACAGTAAGTAACATAAAAAAAACAGAGAATATAGCATGTACCAAAATGAAAATACACCCCATCACTACAAATCCTGAAATCCGGTAGAATTTGACTTTGCCAATGTTTAGAAAAGCCATAGCTCCTATTTAGTTAAACTCCTCTGTTCTATAATAATTCCTTGAAAAACCCAACCCCCTGGAAGTTAACAAGAAGCAATGTATTGTCAGTCAACTAAGTTGTAAGCTGGGACATTGATTGGCTGCCCTTCTGCTTTCTCAAGAAAGGCGACATGAAGCCCACATTCAGGAACAAGCAATCCCCTGAAGGAATTCAGAGGCAGGCAACAGGAACCCTGTGCTAATCCATGAAAAGCCAAGGCCCAAAGGGAAGTAAAGGGGATCCAACCAAGACAAGCCTGATCACTCTGCAAAAGCCTGAAATAAAAATCTCTTCCTTCCTGGATGAGGGAGTCATTTGTACTTACAGTCTAAAAGGATGATACAAGTTCAAAGTCTGCTATTCTGAGTCTGTGAAACTCTACTTCCAGTTAAATTGGGCTCCATAACAGCTTTATTTCCCGGGTTAACAATGTAGACCCATCCACAATCCCTATGACAAATTTCTAAGTGTCTCATTTGGTTTAAAGCTATGAAGACTGATGGACTCTCAAGGAACATTAGGAAATTTTGTGTTCCCAAGACACAGAATTATGTGGATTTTATACAGAGCTGGAAAAAGTCTGCTTTTTCCTGGTGCCTGTGCTCCTGAGGCCACCTCTTAATTGCTGATACTAGTTTTATGCCTCTTTCTGGAGACTCCTGACAGATTTATTTGTCTAAAATGAGTCTTTCAGAGTCATATTCCTTCTCAAAAATCATAGTTGCTCCCCTTGCCAAAGAATTTTCAAACACCATAGCTTAATGTTCTGTGTTCCAGAAATGAGCCCCAATCTTCTTTTCAAGCCTGGTTCTCACTAGCCGCTTAGCACAAACCTTCCCGCCCTGTCAAGCTAGTCAGATGGGTTAATCAACCTCTGTCTATCACGCTCACATTCATTAATGCTGTCCCCACACTTTAAGTGGTGGTGTCTACCTCCTCCTTTCTGTGTTATCACTTCTTTCCCTTCAGCTCACCCATACCTCAGAACTTTCTCCTTTTCTTCTATCAAAGTCTTCCAGCACCCTGTTTAGACTTTGATAGTTACTCCAGCCCCACATGAAGAATTCCTCTGATTGTCTTGCTAAATTCTTACCGTTCCAAACATATACTATCTTGTAATTTAACTTTTCATGTGTATATGTCTCTTCTCCCTAACATAGCAACAAACTTCTTTAGGATGGGAATGGAATTTTACACTTTTACGTAGCCTCCACAGCTGCAAACACAATACACAAATCTAAGAGGTTAAAAAAGGGGAAGAAAGTAAAAAGCTTCAAAAGTTACTAGAATTACATGCCAAGAATGGTACAAGATATCATCTAGAATAAAAAATAACTCACATTGTTAAGCATTTTTATGTGCATTTTCTCATTAAGCAAAGTATTAATGTCTCAAAATAGAGTCAAGAAACTCAGGAAATTCTCACAGTTTCCACAGGAGAAGAAAATAGAAAGGACATGGAACGGGAATGCAGAGTACCTAGAATACCTTTGTGATGACTCAGAAACCCTTACTATTCAAGCTATCATCTCCTGAGATACTGCCACAGTATATTCTCTGTGAGTAAGGTCAAATTACTGCATTTTTAAATTTTTTTTATTGTGTCAAAATATATAACATAAAAATTTCTGCATATTTTAAGAGTGGTTACTTTTTAATTCAGATCTCCCTAGGTTTTTTTAGCTTTTTAAAAAAATTATTTCTTTGGACTTTTGTACTTACCTATTAGGAACATATCTTGGGGGGGGGAACACTTGGGAATCTTTTGATAAACTGCTTTAGAGATTCTTGAGATAATACATGTAAAAATATGCTCTAGAATATAAATTACCCTACAAATCCATTATTTTTATTATCACTGCAGTGATTATGGGATATTCTTAAAAGGTAAATTTTCCTCATACTAAAATGCATTTGGCATCTGAGCAACTAAACCATCTTATAGTAGATCCTCTTTTTTAAAAAATATGGAAGGTCCTATGCCTTCCTACAGTTTGTTTTTCCTACCATGACATCTCAAATTGCTGTGATAGCACAGTAAAAGGTTACGGTAAACCGAGCCTGTGATGAACTTGCTTTTGGATGTTCTTTCAATGTAGTATTTCCTTCCAGTCATCAGCTTCAAGCTAGAATCACTCAGGGTTCTCAAAGGGCAAAAGATAACGAGTAATCTTCAGGGCCCTGGAGATGGCAGGCGAGCTGTCCTCCCCACAAATGTTATTTGTAAGAGGACTTCTGAGGGGGAGTTGAAAGTAGAAAGGAGAGGTGGAGAGGAGGAAAAAACAGGGCGTCCGTACCATGTAGCTTCCATACAAATTACTACATGAACAAAAGTCATACACATAAAAGCTAAACAAAGTCGGTATAAACTCTGTTAAAATAATTGGCATTGAGAAGGAAAAATAAGCTCCTGCCTATTGATCTGAATCTTTTATGCCCTTCAGTTCTTATTTGACAGTACACAATGGCATTTCCCCTCATGACCCCAATGTCTTGATCTGAAAGCCTAACTAGTCATTTTTCACTGAGGAGGAGAGAATAGTTTTGCTAACATCCGTGGTTTTTTTAAATTATTTTTTAATTTTTTAAGCTCCTTTATTTTTAATTTCTTGTTGAAACCGCCTTTATCTGCCTACCAGGGAATTGGAGCTCATACCATGTGCTTGCCGCCTAAATCTCTTTTCTCTTTATTTGTTCTACAGAATATTGATTTCGATTTTGGCCTATTCGCATTGCTTTAAACTTTTAAACACTGGCTGTAATAGCCAGAGGAAACACTTTGCTGAAGCTAAAATGATCACCCAAGAGAACATATTGGGGAAACACACAGACCAAAATTAGCCCTTGGCTCTGAATGTGCAGCTCCCATTGAAACCACTGGAAGCTGAACTCTTAGGATTTGAAGACACATTTTCCTTTACATTGAATATAAAGGCTTTTTGAAAGGGTTGTGCTTATTTGAGTTTCTGTTAAAGAAGCTGAATTAGCTCTTTGTCATATTATAAAAAGAGAGGCAGCATTGATTCTCCAATTTGTCTTCTAAGGGGTCTTTTGATATCTAACAAAATTGCACAGACACCCTTTTTTTTGTTTCTGTACACTGATTGTTTAATATTACAAAGGACCAGGCATCATACCAAGAGCTTTCTGTCTTCTATAGTTCCTACAACATTTTACTATATCATTCCCTAATCCTTTACAACCAAAATAACAATAAAAACAGAGTAATGTTTAGAATCAACATGGGACAAAGGAAAAATGGTGCTAGAAAGCTAGCCATGTGACCCTCTGATGACAGAAAACATTGTAAGTTCTTACCTCACCACATTACTACTGCCACAAATCCTTCTCAAGCTTCAGAACACTCTTTTATTATACTATGGATAGTGCCATTGAGAAAGATCAGATTTCCAAAGGCCTCACCATGCCGCTGATGTTACTATTCAAGTGCACTGGATGAATTAACTGGCCCAGGCTGACTCTAGAATCTGTGGCTCCATACCCTCCGAAAGACACAAGTGACGTGAATGTGTTGACCACAGGCAATCTCTGCACCAGCAAGTCTGAGTCCTTCCATGGCATGACTCAGTAACAGAGCACTTCACAGGGTTCATCTCCATGCTAACACAGCTTCACCAGGTTTTAATTCACTAAGAAGAGTCTTTCTGTTTTCTCCATTTGACAACAAATAAAAATGCACCTTGTATACTTTGCGATAAGGAAAGGCAAGAGCCGTGCCTCACTTCTTTTGACATCTCTTGTCCCTAACATCATTCCTACATAGAAGCAATTAACTAATGCTTATCTCATTTGAAAGAATGAGAAATGAGAGACGCCAGATGACAGGAGGTATGCCTTATAGGTTCATAAAAACTAATCTTGAAAGACTTTAAGATAATGTAACCAAGTTTTCTGCTTATAAAGTAAGACCCCACATATCATAGGCACAAAGCCATAGAGCAATTTGGGAAACACAGAAGTGAAAGCCTGGCCTAGACTAAGAGGGTCAAAGAAGATTTCCAGGAAGCCTTGAGTATGAATTGAGTCTTAAATATAGTATAAAGGACTGTGGGTATGTGTATAAGTACTCCAAGCCAAAACAAGATTTGAGCCAGAGGACAGAGTGTGACAATGGCATGGAGATAGGAAACTGTGACATATGTGAGTCAGGCTGTGGAGAAGTTAAACTAGAGAGATTGGCAGAGACCAAACCATCAGACCTTGGTTGGAACATTAAGAAGCTTCAATTTTTCCTGTGAGCAGTGGGTAGCCATTGAAGGATTTTAGGCTAACAATTGCAGAATCAATGCATTTTGGATAAATCAATCTGGCTGGTTGTTGGAGAATGGAGTCAAGGAGAACAAGCCCGCAGGTGTGTAAGTGGATGTTGGGGAGCTTACATTAACTCAGATGAGAGAAAATGAAGGCAAAAACAACAGAAGTGGTAGTAGAGGGAATGTTAGAAAGTAAACTCAGCAGGACTTGGTGACTGGTTATATGATTGTATGGAGGAGAGGAAATTGGGGTGGCGAAGATGAGACAGAAAGAAAGACTTACGAGTCAAGGGTTATGAGTTGGGTGACTAGCTGGCTAGAGGTCCCACCAAATAGGAGCAAAAATACTATGATAATAACAGGTTTTGTGAGAAGAAATAAGAGGAAAAGAAGAGAGCGTCATGTCATCAAAACCAGGGGAATAAATCATTTTAAGAAGCACAGAGT
Source organism: Lepilemur ruficaudatus (assembly GCA_963574885.1). Taxonomy (NCBI): domain Eukaryota; kingdom Metazoa; phylum Chordata; class Mammalia; order Primates; family Lepilemuridae; genus Lepilemur; species Lepilemur ruficaudatus. The sequence continues at coordinate 40,322 of CAUYRT010042426.1, forward strand.
CTTGTACACACTGAATACGTTGAGCAAGCAGTCATCATGCAGTGCAATCATACATGAAACTTGATCTTATCTCTGGTTGTCCCTTTAAGCAATTCTTCCCTTCTGGATAAAAATTCAAGAGTCCTAGGACTTTTCTACGAATTGCCAGGTAATAGAAACTACAATTATCACTTTAAGTCATAAATACTTTAATCACAAACTAAAATCTTTAGTTTTTATTTTGAAATAATTATATATTCACAGGTAGTTGCAAGAGGTCCCATGTACCTGTCATCTAGTTTCCCCCATTGCTTACATCTTACATAACTGTAGTGCAGTATCA